>JAWWMD010000098.1:0-10033 GCA_035044885.1 Pseudobranchus striatus | reverse complement strand
GAAGGTTGTTCCAGTGCAGAACCCACAAAAGCTTGGTTGTTTTAAAAAGCGTGCAAAGTATGCTGAAAGTCTTATCAGGGGGCTGCAGTCCTGCGAATATAAATATATATATTTATATATTTATATATATATATATATATATATTTCTTTATAGCAACCATCCACACCCCAGACAATATGAGCAATCCCAAGAGGCAGAGCACCCCACCAGTAGGCCCCCACAAACCACCAATAAAAGAGATGGCTACAGGCCCAGTTCCCGGGCAACTTCAGAAGCAGCTTGCCAAAAATGGATGTGTTTACACGGAATTTGTAAACAGGATTATACAAGAAGGTGTGTGTTCTGTCAGGTGGAGGTTTATATACAGCAAAGTATACTGAAAGTTTTATCAGGGGGGCTGCAGGCCCAGAAGCTGTTGCTTAACGAATTGTCGGGAGCACCAATTTCACAAGGTGAAACAAAAACATTTTAATAGATTAATTTGATTAGTTTTTCTGGATTATCACATCTGATTTAACATTGCCTCACAGACCGGAGTCCTACAGCTACGCTGAGACGTGCCATCATTGGGGGCGGTCTGAGCCTCCGGAGACATTCCATAGACCCCCCAGCTGGAGCACCCATGAAACCACACAGCGGAAATAGAACTCTAGTGGTTGAAAAATGTAAGCTGCATTTTCTTTTTGTTTGTCTAGGTGTTGTCCGGACACTCTTTTTTGAAAGCTTTGTTAAACTGCTATTATTTTATTTCTCATGACAGCACATCCAAAGCCTAAAGAAACCACGGTCATACATCAGATGCCTGCAGCGACATCTGCGTCTCTGCAGACCCCTAACAACAATTTGACCACTACAACGTCGCCGGCCAGAACTCCACCTGACAGCATGGTCTCTAAACAAGGTAAGCTGCATGTTGATTTTTTAATTTTAACAAGAAAATGTTTGGTCTTTTGTAGTGGGGAAGTTGGTAGATCAATTTACTTAAATAAATAAATAAACTGTTATTTTTTTATTACTCAATGCAACACCACCGAAGCCTACAGAAAAAAACATCATTCACTGTGCAGTCATCCACCGCTCGGCGGCAGTGACACCTGTGTCTCTGCAGACCCCTAACAATACTCCGACCGCTACACCGTCGCCAGACAGAACTCCACCTGACAGCATGGTCTCTAAACAAGGTAAGCTGCATGTGGATTTTTTAATTTTAGCAAGAAAATGTGTGGTCTTTTGTAGTGGGGGAGTTGGCAGATCAATTGCACAGAAGTTGAAGTCTGAGGCTTGTTTCTTAAAGCCTGACATTTATTTTCATCTCTCGAAGGGCTTTCTCTGACTGGTGCCAGAACTACCGGAGCCTGTGGATCTTTACTGCACCAGCCTGGGAAAGCAGCGGTCACAGCCCACCAGCCTGGGGAAGCAGCGGTCACAGCCCCCAGAAGGCCATCAGTGATCCAAACCATGGCATCAGGTCTGCAACACCACACCCCAGCAGTAACACACAGATTCCGGAGTTTCGGGGGGCATGGTTAATTAACTGACCTCCATTATAGAGACCATAGATTTGACCACCCTGACGTTAGACCTGTATCTGGAGACCCCTGCAGATCTTTACGACTGTCCACCCGAACATGCAAATTCCCCAACAGTACCCTTTGTTGATGTGGAGGGATTTCTGTGGCCCTCTGAAAATGAACACTACGAACCTTTAGAGGAACTGTCACAGGCAAACTTTACACATAGTAGCTGCAGTACACATGACCAAGGGAAACCGATTGTGATCAGCGACTCCCCAGTTCAAAGCCCCAAATACTTAGAACAGACCTCTGAGCACCTTTCAGCAGCCGACAAGACACAGGTTCTTGATGGGGTTTCAGAGACCTTTCAGGCTTTTCAAGTTGTGCGAGATAATATAGAAGAGGAGACTCGCGCAGAAAATGCGGATCTATGGCTAAGGGAGGACATAGTTCTGAATGAAAGCGCAAGCGGAGGTGTTGTCAGGGTTTTATAAGGATGCTTGAGGATCCTCTGTGGGTGTTGACCCCAACCGTGCAAATGATCTTTTACAAGCCCTGCGGAAAAATGCCCATTTCTACAGAGATTCCACACAATGTAACACTCAGCGGCTACAACCCCAAAATAAAACTAATCTCAGCTGATGGTTAAAACAGACGCCGTGCAAGCCGACTAATCAAATGGGGGGAGGAGTCGTACCACTGTGTCAAAAACTGAGCTCCTCTAAACACATCCACCATAAACTACGCAAAAAGGTGTATGCTGCATGCCGTTTATTACAAAAGAAAAGATGTTGAGATTTTGCGCAGAGTAGCGCAGACCCTGCTAGAAATTTTACATTAAAAAAATAAACAGACTACTCAGGGGGGGAAAAAATGGGGGTCACACTTATCCACCCCAAACCAGACAGCGGCACAACGCCGGCAGTGGGGCATTGCAAAAACCCAGAGGGTTATTCTAAAGAGTAAAATCTCTAGAGCTAGAGCCAGACTACAAAGCACAATAAAAGTGGTTCTAAAGGGTAATGATGGATTTATGTCCCCAACCCCCACCCATCAAATGGTCCATAATCAGAGCCCAGAGCACACTTCGACCCCTGGGGTTGTGTACTTAGAGAGTGTCACAAGGTATGACCAGGTGGTTCAAAAATTCAGAGCCATTGAACACTATGAAGAATTCAGATTTGTGAATCTAGAACATTTGACCTCTTTAGGGCAGGCCCTGACCGCTATTCACGATGCCATTCAGACCCTTCTAGACAGACCGAATTTTGAGGAGAGTTGAGAACGCCGACTTTGTACAGCTACGTCTCCATGGCGATGACTTTAACACCCTGCTGTTTACAAGACGTACCCCCAGGGATGTTTTTGACACCACTGACTTTCTGGAAAATTTGAAAAAACTCGTAAGGAGCAAGGCCGAAATTACAACCTACGGCTCTTTTTAAATAGTGGTTCTGATTGTTCAAGGAAGAGAGGGAGGGGTCTACAGAAGACTGAAAAACAATCTGATGTCCAAAGTCATAGAGAAAAAGTGCTGCTGGCTGTTGGATTTCGATCACACCACCAGCAACACATGTTTAGCAGTTAGCATTCTAGATCTTTTAGAGGGTCGTCAAACCACAGATGCATATTTGCTTTCTAGGGCCCGACAAGTCCATATAGACCTCGACATAGCTCCAGAACAGCTAGTCGGTTTTGGTGAGCTGGGTCTGTTTGAGGAGTATTTTGACGTCAGTGTCAAGATCCTGTATCATAACATTTCGGCAGTACTTCACTACCGGGTCGAGGCTCAGGTCCCGGACGGTCTACGTCTTACATCTGGAAAAACATTATTAAGCAATATTAAATTTGAAAACAATTCTTGGGGGCAAATTCCTCTGTGGACATTATGACCAGATCTATAACAATAGAACCATGCATCAGTGTGCGATGCACTGTAAGATGTGTCAGGAGTCAGGGTGTTTGGCCACTGTAGAGCAGACGTTTAATTGTCGAACATGTAACGCCTTCTGCAGATCTGCGGTGTGCTTAGAAAAACAAAGACGCCTAGCCACTACGGACTCCACCGTATGTCAACCCATGTTCGATTGCAAAGGCTGCGGGCACTATATTAAAAAAAATAGCCACAAATGCCAGGGCACAACATGTCCCTGCTGCCAAGTCAGTATAACCCCCGGCGATGAACACGCCTGTTATATGACCCGATCCCCGCAACCTGCTAAAACGGAAAAGTACATAGTCTTTGACATTGAAGCGATGCAACACCAGGCCTTCCACGAACCAAACTATATATTTGCCCGCCATTTGACTTCTAATGAGCATTGGTCTTTTGAGGGTTTGGACTGCATCTGTGATTTTGTGAGAACATTTGTGGAAAAACCCTTCAAGAGGTACACGTTTATTGCTCACAACTCTAAAGGCTATGATGGATATTTCAGTTTGAAGCAGTTGATAAAAGAAAAAGTTGAGGTCAAGTTGATTACTCAAGGATCAAAACTGATGCTCCTGGCAGTACCCACCCTAAAAATCTGTTTTATTGAGTCCCTCAACTTTCTTCCAATGAAACTAAGTAAATTACCAAAAGCCTTTGGTGTTTCAGGTTACAAAAATTATGTTCCACATTTTTTTAATAGACCTGAGAATCCACATTACATAGGCCCCTTGCCTCCACCCAATCAACAAGGTGTAGATTATATGATGCCCCCTGAATGGGTGGCATTTAATGTCTGGTATGACGAAAACAAACACACTGCCTTTGATTTCTATAAGGAGTTGCGGATGTATTGTAAAGAGGACGGTAACATTCTGATGTGCGCCTGCAACCTGTTTGGGGATGGTGTCATAAACATGTCAACCTTTGAAACGATTCTGGACCCCGATACTCTGTACATGCTTAAATTTGTAGATTATGTTGACCCTTTTCAATATATAACCCTGGCCTCTGTCTGTATGGCCATTTATAAGCACATGTTTTTACAAGAGGAAACTATAGCTCTAGTTCCTCCAGACTTGTATAACACAACCCAGAAACGTTTTTCAACCCCGGCGATCCAGTGGCTGTGTTATGTTGCTGAAACGGAACAAGTTATTATTCAGCATGCTTTGCGGGGTGATGAGTTAAAAGTCGGCAATTATCATCTAGACGGCTATGCCATAGTAGCAGGGGTAAAAAAACGCTTATGAATATAATGGGTGTTTTTACCATGGATGCCCGAGGTGTTACCGACCAGCGTCTTTCAACAGTTTGACAGGGGCCACCCACGAGCATATGTACAGAAAAACTCTGTTGAAAAGGAATTTTCTGGGTATCCAAGGTTTCAAGGTTCACACCCTCTGGGAACATGAATGGTTAGAACTGTTAAAAAAAGATGAAAATCTAAAAGCATACATCAAAAATAAAGATCTGCCAGAGCCTTTAAACCCCCGGGATGCCCTTTATGGCGGAAGAACAAATGCCATCAAATTATACCACAAAACAGATGATGGAGAGGAGATTTATTATATTGATTTTACTAGTCTCTAGCCCTCTATAAACATGACCATGGAGTACCCGATAGGTCGCCCCATAATTGTCCATGAGAACTTTGGGGATCTCAAACAATATTTTGGCCTTATCAGATGCCAGGTCTATCCCCCTGGAAAGCTTTATTTTCCTTTTCTCCCCTACAGAGTTGGTGGGAAACTTATGTTTCCCCTGTGTAGGACATGTGCTGAAACGAGCCAGTGTATGCTTTGCACCCACACCGATCTAGAACGCTCAATCACAGATACCTGGTGTACTGTAGAATTAAATAAAGCTGTCTCCAAAGGGTACACCATTGGTAGAGTTCATGAGGTTTGGCATTTTGAAAAGACCTCTCTAACCCTGTTTTGATCTTACATCAAGTTATTCTTGTGCGATAAACAAGAGGCTAGTGGGTACCCCTCTTGGTGTGTTGACGCTGCCTCAAAAGAGTAATATTGTGATGATTACAAAGTTCATGAGGGTATAGAGTTACGGCCGGGATACATAGAAGATAACCCCTCTAGGAGACAGCTTGCAAAATTATGTCTTAATTCCTTGTGGGGCAAGTTTGGGCAGAGGTCCAATTTACCAAATACCAAGATCATCACAAACCCTGAAGAACTCTTCAAGTATCTTTTTGACACAGCTTTCAAGGTCAGCGGCTGTGATTTCATAGATGATGAAACAGCCTGCTTGAGTTGGACATATGCTGAAGACCAGCCCACAACCTCCAACAATGTAAATATTTTCATAGACTGTTCACAACCGCTTACACACGCTTGAAGCTTTACAACGTCATGGATGAGTTGGGAGATAGCTGCTTATACCATGACATGGACTCTGTAATTTTTGTAAGTAGGCCTGGTGATGAAAATCCTCACCTTGGTGATTATTTGGGGGATTTAACCAGAGAACTACCCCCTGGGGAACACATTGTAGAATTCCTATCGTACTTCCTCAGTAGAGGTCTGCATGAAGGTGAAAGGTATTACTTTAAATGTAAACAACGCTGCTCAGATTAATTTTGAAAGCCTCAAGTCACTGGTATGTGCGTATGTGACAGAGAGCAAGAGCCACGACAGCCAGGCAATAGTGGTGGAACACCCTAGTATCGTAAGACTGAAAAAACAGTGGGAGATTACTAATAAACCTTTGCATAAAACATTAAAATTAGTATATGATAAAAGAGTGCTCGGCCCCAATTATAAAAGATTGCCGTATGGCTATTAAAGCAACAGAATGGTTGCAACCCCACTGCTGCACGCACCAACATGGACATGCATTTGCAGCACCATTTTGCATGCATTTTAGCGGGCCCCTCTAACTGCAGAAAAAGTTATTTCATAAAACAACTTTTAGAGAATGCCTCTAACGTCCTGTCTCAGACACCCACCAACATTGTATGGCTTTACTCCTGTTGGCAGAAAATCTATACGGAGCTTGCGGCCAGGTTCCCACACTTAAAATTTATAGAAGGGCTCCCAAAGACCTTAAAAGACGACCAACTGTTTCCACCGCAGATTGTCAATCTTTTGATTGTGGATGATTTAATGAGTGAGGCAGGGTCCAGTAGTGAGACAGAACGAGCCTTTACGCAGTATTCCCATTATTGGAATCTAAGCATCTGCTACATTGTGCAGAATTTATTCTACAGGAGTACACACACCCGTTCTATAACTTTAAACGCCTCCTATATAGTCTTGTTTAAGAACTCCAGAGATAAACAACAACTGATGGTTATAGCGCAACAAATGTATCTGGGCAATACAAAGTTTTTCCTAGAAGCCTTTGAAGAGGCGACCCTCAAACCTTACGGATACCTATTGGTTGATTTGAAAACAAGCACGCCGGACGAGTACCGAGTGCGGGGACGTATTTTCCCCCAAGACCTCCCGGTTGCGTATATCCCCAAAAATAGTTTGCAGACCTATAGAAAGACCTGCTAATCACATACATATTCATTTGCAGTGGCACGGTTCTAAAGAAAAAGACCGACATGTGGGTGCATATGCGTAGGAACCTCTCGCTGCTAAAAATCCTGGTGTCGGCCTCCCCACAGCAGCGCAAGGCCATTCTAAGCTCTGCTTCTGATGATTTAGTGGTGGCCATATCTGAGGTTGCGCTAAATGCTTTAAGAGGCCAGATCCCTTTAACACTCCAGCAGTTGCACATTTTAAAAAAGAAGCGCACCATTATTAAGAAACTGTGTAATAAGAGGGCTTCAGTTGGTGGCAAAAGAAAACTGGTTAAACAATCTGGCGGTTTTATAGGATCTCTGCTAGGCATTGACATTCCTCTGATAACCAGTCTGGAACATTTAACAACCCCACAGGATCAGGAATTGTATATTAGAAAAAAGGTGACCCTAAGTCTGGATTTAGAAATGCAGGAGATTCTAAGTCGCAATGATTTACCAGAGCATGATAAAGCCAAGCTGTACACCAGAGTTCAGCAAAAATATCTAACCTACTTACGCCACAGGGCTGCTGAGAAAAATATGTTAACCCTGTATACACCAAACTCTAAAGCTCTAAACCCTCAAAACCCAGATGACCGACCCCTTAGAAATGACCACATTGTTGAAGAAGTTCTAAACACCGTCAGACAGCACTACCGGAAAAATGCAGAGCTTTTATTGACTAAGATTGGGGTTGATAAAGACCTTGCCACCTGAAATGACAAGGGCGAGTTTGTCTACCGGGGTCAAGCCTTACAAGGAACCAGCATACATGACTTAATACGCAGCCTCACACACCCCCACGCCAGCCAAAAGCCACCCCGAGGTTGGGAAATTTTCATGCAGGCCGCAATGGAGTCAAACATACCGGCATCCCTAGTCGGTAATGTTGAGCACTGAGAACTCTTGGAAACTTTAAAAGATTCAAATTTTAAACCAACGGCAGTGCCAAAGACCCCAAAATCCTTTATGTTAAACCCTCTAACTGTGACTCCAACACCCTCATTCGATCCCAAAGTGTCTCGACTATATGTTCAGGACGATGACCCCCTGACACAAGTCCCCATTAAAAATAAAATCTATTAAATGGGGACTTGGTTGTCTCTATAAAATGTTTTAATTGTGTAACCTTTGTAATTTAAAAAAATCACAATTTTGGACCTCGCACGTAAACAGCATGTGTACCCCCAACTAATTTTTATCTTTCTGTATAAAGGTATTGTTTAGTGTAGTTTTTTCTGAAAAAATGAAATGCTTAAAATGTATTTTCCTTTCTGTAACCTTGGTTATTGCCGGCCAAAGTGTTCATAACTACAAGGGGGTTTTATCATAGCTGTAAAATATTCGTTTGAAATATGTTTTCCTTTCTGTGTTATTTTATTGTTGTACACAAAGTGGTCATAAAGACCTGTGCTATATAATTTCTGTAAAATAAAACGTTTAAAATATATTCTTGGCTCTGTTATTTTTTCCTGGAACATAAAGTAATACTCGTAAAACGTGTTGTAGTTTTAACAAAATACAGCGGTTCAAGCAGGCTGTGAAAGGACATAGACAGGAGGATGTAGAGACTTTGGGGGTTGGGGAGGTGGGGCTGGACAAAGACAGGAAAGGGCATGGCTTATACTGGATCGAAACCGTGTAAGCAGGAAGGGGCTGCATCCAACTAAAAGCTGCAGCGACCCTCCCTTATATACACAGAAGAAAGGTGTGACTAGCGATAGTAATTTCCGGTTCCTGGCCATTTTTTTACCCCAGGCCACTCCCAAGGTGATGCCAGAACCGGATATGATGCCTCAAGGCATGTGCGGGGTGGCCTTTCGACCCCCACCACACCCTCCCAAGAAGCAGGAAGTGGCATCGCCTGGAAGGGTTTGGGCTTCTGGCCCAATAACCAGAACTGGACAAGCCCACACAGGGGAAGGAACCGGAAATACCCACACCAGAAGGGGGTGGCTTCAGCAACAGCCACAGGAAACAACCAATAACAGGAACTGGAAATGCCCGCACAGCGGCAGGAACCGAAAATACCCACACCGCAAGGGAGTGGCTTCTGCAACAGCCAAAGGAAATGACCAATAACAGGAACTGGAAATGCCCGCACAGGGGCAGGAACCAGAAATACCCGCACCGGAAGGGGTGGGCTTCTGCAACAGCCACAGGAAATGACCAATAACAGGAACTGGAAATGCCAGCACAGGGGGCAGGAACCGGAAATACCCACTCCGAAATGGGCGGGCTTCTGCAACAGCCACAGGAAACTAACATACCCCACACCGGAAGGGGGCGGGGCACCTGTCACTTTGATGAAAAGGTGTCCCACTACCCTACTTAGGCTCTGTAGCGTGAGCTTTTTATCACGTCTTCCTGCTTAACATTCTATTCTGTCCTGTTGGCTGAAGAGGAGGGTCTTCAAGTTCCTCTTGTACTGCCTGATGTTTGTTGCTGTCTTTGTAGTACGTATAGTATGCTTTAAATAGCATCCGCATCCCAGAAGGCATCTTACGCTTCTTGTCTCTGTATCATGAGTTTTTCCATCACGTCTTCATGCTGGATGCTCCTCTCAGTCGAGTTGGCAGAAGAGGAGGGTCTTGAGGTCTGCTTGATGTTTGTTGCTGTTTTTATGCTGGTGGGACGGGCAATCTAAGCTCTCAGTCCCAGGTACTTGAAGGTCCTGCTTGCAGCCCTCTGCTTTGTTATGCGTGGGATGTGAAGCTGTCATCCAGTAGCGGATCTTATCAGTGCATAGGGACTCTGCACACCCATGAGGTGAGGTCATAGGGAGTCTGCACAGATGTGCGGTGCACCCTGAGCACCATGTCCAGAAGCTGCATGTGCTGGGGCTGAGTGTGTGCGTATGTGTGTGTGGGGGGTTAACTACTGGGGCCTGTGCTGCCCTGAAGCTGTACAGGGGCACACTTAAAGAAGCCACTGAGTGTCACCTTGGCTATGCTTGCCACCACTCTAAATAATCAGTCAGCTTTTCGGACTGTTCACCTGCAGATAGCTGCTGCAAACAGGCTCAGGTGGGTTGCAGTGATTGGGAGCCCTTGCTG
>JAWWMD010000097.1:0-10046 GCA_035044885.1 Pseudobranchus striatus | reverse complement strand
TTGGTTTGGAACTTTGGGAGTGAGATCCCTTACCCCTTTTTTCGCCCGTATCTACGGATTGCTGAATTAAGGTATACGTGCACCTCGTGCACTTTGAGCTTGGACTTTGGAGCTGCGACCTTGGTACGAACAGGTGCGAACGGGTGGACCTTTGATGTGAGGCTCCCATTGCCTTCTATCTCTAACTAGATGGTGGGCGATCCTGCTCTTAGTTTCAGGAGCTTGGCCTATATTCTAGGTCTAAGGGCGGCTCTGAAGGAACATTAGCCCTACGGCTTCTTTACTTGGACCAAAATTTTTATTGCTGACTTGGGGTTTGGGCTCCTAGTGTGAATTAGTGGACCTTTAACTCTAAGTCTCTTCCTTTTTGAGCTCCATTCAGGTCTTATTCACATTTGGTCTATGTTTTATATATTTGTGAAGTGATTAAGCGATTTTTGGACCATCTTGAACATTTGTGTAGTGAATTGCTTTTCGAATACTTCTCTTATATTTTGTTCTTTTTGCCTTATTTATTATTTTTTTATTTTTTGTTTTTTATATATTTCTTTATATTTTGTTATATTTGTTTGTTTGTTTGTCTGTTCTTGTGTTTTTTTTGTTCTTTTTGTTTTATTTGGATTTATAGTATTACTTTGCTTTTTGGTTCTCATTGACAAAATTTTTTTTTTCCTTTCATATAGTTATTTTTTTCTTTTTCATATAGCTATTTTTCTTTCATATTGTTATTATTTTATTATTTTTTAGTGTTTTGCTTATTTTGGTGTATGAGTTGTTTTTTTATTTTTAATATTGATTAAGATATGTACATGACAGAAATGAGTATGAGTTATTAAACCTATGAAGTTTATGTGAATTATGCTATGTATTACACTTCTATACATGTTAATTACTGTTTTTGTGTATGGTTTAGGTCGACCTCTTCCATAGTGTTTTAAAAGTTTTTATTGCTTTATTGATTAAACCTTAGTTATTAGTTTTTTTGTGTATGGTTTTGTTTGAGGGATGATGTATGAATGAGAGCGCCCCACCCTATATCATTTTGTGATATTCTCTGCTATTTGTTGATTCAAGTGTTTTTTGGTCTTGACACTTGTGGTGGGAGCTGCTGAGGGTGCATGAGTATAAGGTTTTCCTTTTGTGGTGTGCCACGGATACATATTTTGGCACATAAAAACCAGCCTTCATGCACTGGGCACACAGAGCCTGGAACAAACTCCCCACAAAACTGCTGAAAGACCACCTTATCAACAACTAACTACTTGCTTACCAATGCCATGCTTTCCACCTGCCTCCCTCTACCTATCCTATCCTATCCTATCAGAAACCTGTATTTTCTTTCCTCCATTTCTTTTATTGCTGAAACCTGTAAAGCGCTCCGAGATCCTATGGGTAGGGCTAGTGCTCTATAAAAGTTTCAAATAAATAAATAAATAAATCATGCCTGGAGAGTGCTGGAGGATGTAGGAACTGCAGTGGTCACTGGTGCTGACAGTTACAATGTTCCTAGATTCGACAACACAGAGTCCAGCATGGCATCCATGGCACAGATTTCTTGCAAATGCAGGACAGTCACAGAGGCTTGAGAGGCCAAGGCCATATTGATATGGTGGTTCTCCATTATGAAGGAGTCTTCTTAATTGTCACATCATGACCCAGGTACTGGGAAGGATGGAGGCTGCTGCCGGCAGATGGAGATGTGTAGGGCCTTCTGGTGGTGGCCAGGTGTAAGTAGAAGCCAGGCAAGTGGAAAGGCAGAGTAGGGGAAGTTACTTCAGGGTAGAGAGAGGTAACTTCAAGGCAGTCCATAAACAGACAATGTCAGCATTGAGCAAGGCAATATAAGTTCAAGGGATTGTGTAGAAGAATATACAGATGTACCAGAGTCAAAACAATGCTGGATCGCCAAAGACAGAATGTTAAACCAAAAGCAAGTCCAAGGAGCATTCTTGGTTAATTAATAACAGCAGCTCGGTACGAGCAGCAGGCAAGAACAGGTTGGGAAGAAGGCTGGGTCAAGGATCAGGATACCACAACAGGACTCAGAGTCAGGAACCAGGAAACACAAAGTATGCAGACTCCATGAAAGTACGGCCCCGAGTGGCATAAATACTCTCCCCACCGAGTGAAGGAGAGTCACTGCAAACAAGAGAGAAAGGACCAAACACCAAGAGCTGAGACAGAACAAGCAAGACAGAATTGAAATAAAGAAGGACATCCAACTGGTGGGATCTCCTTCCCTGGACGGAGACCAATTGCTGTGATTGCATCATGATGGCGTTGCAATCATTAGCGGCATGTGGGAGACCCAGATCGGCACTCGTGGAGGCAAACAGGTGGTCAATGTGCTGCACACGCAAGGTGCACTGAGTGGCAGAAGTGCGATGTGGGGGGGTCTGAGGAGGGTACAGCAGCAGACTGAAAGGAAAATAAGATGTAGACCAGAAAACCGGGTGAAAGAGGAGGGCAGAGGCTGCAGAAACATTTATACCAAGACATGCATTTCTGGATTGGCACCCAGGTCTTGGTACCACAGGTAGCAGTGCCACAGGCTTATGTTACTAGAGGAGATGCCCTGGTCACTACCAGGGGGATTGGTGCCCTGGTTTGTTATTCCCCAAAGTGGAGTGTCTTGGAGTGGGATGATTATTCCCACAGTTTGGAACCAAGCTTTGAGTGAAATGGGCCTTGAGGTGGAGTCGGGGTTTCTGGCACCTCCCAGGGTTAGCTCCCAGGGTTTTCTCACTTTCTTTCTTTTTTTGGTATGATTGAAGCCCTGTTATGTCCTTGTCTTTACTCTTGATGATATCTAGGTACTATGCCTTATACACTCACACATTAATACACCTGCACGCACGTGCACACATGTGCATACACACACACGTGCATACACGCGTGTGTGCCTCGCACAATACTTACTGCATTTCTGGGCTTCTCCTTCACTCTACACCTCAGACCAACGGCGATTACTTTTGTGGTAAATCTACTTCGGGGATCTGCTTTAGCATGGGTTACCCCTCATGTGGAACAACAGACGGAGGTGCCAAACAACTATACCACATTCCTAAGGAGCCTTCGTAGTACATTTGGCATACCAGATCACAAAGACTCTGTGCAGCTCAAACCTTGCTTGGTATACGACAATGTATTCCATCCTTGTCACAATACATTATAGATGTTCAAACTTTGGCTTCTGAAGTAGAATGGAATGTAAGCACGTTAATTGCTATATTCCGGAAAGGACTTTCTAAACGGATGAAAGATGAAATAGCCACAAGTACCATGCATGACACATTTGCCCTGTTTATGGAACAGTGCAGTCTATTTGACCACCGTATACAGGAGAAAAATTGCCAGAAAGTCCTCCAGTGTCACATGCGGCTTATGTTCCCCCTGTTGTGGTTTCTCCTACTACCAGTGGACCACCCAAACGTCCCATCAGTCTTGCTCCTCCTGAAACACTGGAAATAGCCCGAGGGGGTTACCTTACCCCTGAAGAAAAGGGGCGGCAGTGATCTCTTGGTTTGTGCATGCATTGCGGGACTGCTGGTCATTTTGCCATCACTTGTTACGGAAGTCTTGAAACGAACAAGCCTAGACCAGAGTGGGGTAAATGGTCTAATCTGTGCTTCTTTACTCCCAATGATACCAATCTGTCACCATGTTTCTACATTTAGTAGTCACGGATTCACCGACAAGACACCAGAACAACATAACGATCAGCCTTCATCCAGTACTATGATCGCCTCTCTTACCACTGCTGTTTTTTCTCAGATCCAGAACCCACAAGCTACCAAAGATCCTGATTTTCCATCCACCGTTCAGTATTTACCTCCCCAAGTAAACCAGAAATTAATGCATTGGGTTCTGATTCTCCTAAATCGGGACATCCAGGAGTTAGAAGAACCCTTGATTGAATTAAGAGACATTTTTGGTGGCCAGCTATGATCGATGACATAACATCATGTGTGCGCTCCTGTCCTGTTTGTACCAAAATGAAAACAGAACATACATTACCCATAGGTTTCTTACATAATCTGCCGAAACCTGAGCAGCCCTGGAGTGACATAGCAATGAACTTTATCATTGATCTGCCTTGGTCACGTGGGTTCACTTGCCTTCTTACGGTGATCAATCAGTTTAGCAAACAAATACATCCGGTACCCCTTAAGTGTTCCCAGTGCTAATGTACTGGTTGATATTTTTTCCCCGAGAGATCTATCGAATACATGGACCACCCAAATCCATTGTTTCTGATAGAGGATTTCAGTTTACGACTCTCTTTTGGTCTATGGTGTGTCTAACCCTGGGCATTCATAGTGCTCTCTCCTCTGGATTCCATACTCAGTCTAACGGGCAATGTGAGAGTGTCAATTAAATTGTGGAGCAATTCCTGAGAACGTACGTTCAATCACAGCAAAGATATTGGGTGTTTTTTCTCTCACATGCCGAGTTCGCCACCAGTTCTCTGCTTCAGTCATTGTTGGGATGCTTCCCATTCTTTGCTGCTCTGGGTTACCATCCACGTAAATTACCCTTGGCTGTAACACCAGTTAAACCTGATCTACAGATAGAATCTCAAAATCTCATTGAGTTTTGGTCCAAATTAAGAGAACGCTTGCTTCACATAAAAGATTCCCAGAAATGATGTGCTGATTGTAGACGGACTCCTGCACCGACTTATACTGTTGGGGATTCTGTGTGGTTCAGCACACGGGATATCCACTTGTGTCAAGCATATCCTAAATTGGGTCCTTGTTTCATCGGACCTTTTCCCATTGTTCAGTCACTGTCACCTTGTCCTTGCCTTCTACATTGAAGGTGCACCCCACATTGCATGTGTCTTTGGTTAAACCTGTGGTCCCTGACCCTGTTTCGTGGGTACTGTCTCCTCCTACTCCTGTGGTTTTGGATGGGTCTTTATCACATGAGGTTACTGCTCTTCTTGATTCTCGTTTCTCTTGGGGTTCCCTCCATTATCTTGTTGACTCAAAGGGGTTTGGCCCAGAGCATCGTTTGTGGGTCCCTGTTACTGACCTTTTAGCACCTGCTCTGTTGCGGGACTTTCTTGCTCATTACCCTGATCGTCCTGGTCCCTCGTCCTTTGGAGGCAGTTCTGGGTGGGGGGTACTGTCGGGGTTCCTGGCCCCTCACAGGGTTAGCTCCTGGGTTTTTCTCTCTTTCTGTCTTTTTTGGCATGATTGAAGCCATGTTATGTCATTGTCCTTACTCTTGATGATATCTAGGTACTATGCCTTATGCACTCACACATGCACATATGTGCATACACACACACGTGCATACACACACACAAACACACATGCATACAAACACACACACATGCACACACACATTTATACATACATAAACATATTGCTGTTGGTTCTATCCTTCAACTATCCGGAGTATCGTCCTTATGTATGAATGGGATGGATTGATTCATGTGTGGTGGTGAGGATGTATCATCTTTTGTGTACTGGCTTACTCTTCTCACAGATTAAGTATGTGCTCACCAGGGCCTGGGGAACACCGAATGGGGCATGCTGGTGTCCTGCACGCTTCACATCGGGGTTTGCTCCTTCTGTCTGTCTACTCCCTTGGGGGGAGGCCCCGGTTGTTTCCGAGCGGTTTTATACCTGGTCATGGCCCCGCCCCTCACCTGCTGATCACACCTCTGCATTCCAGCCCCTTCCAGGATGGCAACAAAAGGAAGCTGTGCCCTCTGAACCCTGCTTCATCATAGTTTCAAGTTCTTGTCTTCATGCTGAATTTGTGTCTCCTGGATCTTGGACCTTCGGCTATGTTTTCCTTGGACTCTTCTTGGTTTTTCCCTTCAAACCATGTTCTGCTTTGGTGACCTTCGATCCGGGACCGGCCTTTGGATTGCTCTCTCTTCACCCCATGGTATTGTCATCTGCTCGGATTGGTAAAGACCCTGGACTTTGTATCGGACTGTTTTTTCTTCTTCCTTCAGAGTTGTTTCAGACTCCATATGCATCAAACATAAGAACATCCTGTGTAAGTGCCAGCATCATCTAGACTAAGTCCCGCTATGCCTTGCTACACCAAACAGTGTTGGTTCATCAGTACTGCAGCCGAGTCACTCAGCATTCCAGTTTACTATGAATCCAGCCAGGACTCCTCAAGTCTATGCGACTCAACTCTGCCTTTTAATGGGTGTACTGTGCTGTGTCCATCTACATTGCCTCATCACATCTTATCGACAAGTCATCCAGTCAGCTGTGTGTGCTCTGTGCTATCCAAGTCTGATCCAAGTCTGATCTCCAGTGCTGCACACCAACGCACCAGTCATCATTTGGTGTTTACGAGCGGGTTCCATCATCTCCTGCTCTCTGGCTCTTCTAGCCCATACATATTCAGACAGAAGAGCTGTGATATTTACTGGGGGGTTGAGTGAGCGGGTTGGTCATCAGTGGTATATGTCACAGGTAGAGATTCTGGGGGGCCGGGCATTTGCTGTGAGTGGGGTGTCCTGGAGAGGTGTGACTGTGCCTACCATTCAGAGCCCTATTTTGGATGAGCATGCCAGTAGCTCAGATTTCTGCTTTGAGAGGCGTCCTTAGAAGGGTGACTAGGAGTGGCACCCAGGTCCCCAGAATTAGATTAGAAAACGGTAAGTGAAGGCATATATGGTATCATGGAACTAACCGGACCCCAGTTTGCTCAGGACGCAGGGACATTGCTTTATGCATTGAGAATTCTCTGTCTTGCATGGGGAATACCATCCTGACTCAGTGTTCAGCTCACATCCTGTAAGCCCTAGATCCCGTGATGCAGGAGGGGTGGATGAAGTGAGGGGAGACATTATATGGCCCACTATTGGGGGGTTAGGGAGCCATCCCATGGTCTCACCCATTTTGGAAGGATCAAGGAAGTGATCAAATGTGTGTATCCTCTTGCAGTGGTTATTAAGACATGGTCAACATTGAGAGGGAAGGAGAAGATATTATGAGTGAGAGCTGGTGAAAGAATCAGAAAGTAATATGTGAGTGAGGGAAAGAATGAATCAGAGAATGTGTGAGTGATGATGCCTGCAGCTCAGACTTCTGCTATGAGTGGGGTGAGTGCACTTTTAGGTAGAGGGTCTTGGAGCTAGGACGGAGTTGCTAATGGGATGAGGAAATGCGGGGATGGAGGATCCAGTGGCAGGAGCATGCCATGCTGGAATTACCAGAAGGTCCGCAGGTCTTTCAGCGACAGCAGGAAGATTCAGCCAGACGGCTAGGCGCAGCAGCATGGAAAAAATCTGGATTCACAAGCAGGCTCTGGAACGGACTTTCCACGTTGAGAACGCAAGGAACAGTCCTGTTCGCATTCATTATATAGTGCCAGAAGGTGGGAGAAAGGCAAGATGCACGAATCCGAACAGAGAACAGAAACAGACACATCGAAGAGCCAATCAGAACACAGGAATCACAAGATTGACAGGAAGGCAGAAACAGGTCACTTCGAAGGATTAGAAATAGCCCCTGGAAGGGGGCGTGGCCTGAGGGAGCGCAAACGGGAAAGGGAGCGTCCCCGGGTCAGACGCGTTTGTACTATGTCCGTGGTAATTCTGTGAAGCCCCGAAGGAAGAGAAGCAGTCATCCCACTCACGCGGCTACTACCAGCAGCATGCGCATCAAAGGAGTAAGAACGCGCATGTCGCCCCCGTGGCGGTAGCGTGCCCACGCGACTAGCAGATAGCGATCGGGACGGGGAAATACCGCTGGTGCCTTGGCCAAAGTCCGCGGTGCCGAGGTCGTTCGGCATCGCGAAATTCATAGCCATCATAACGTCATAAGCGATAACCAAGTGCAATCGACTGTCGCATCATTAACGAGCAATCCTATCACATCAAAAATCGGCAGCGCTGTAACATTATGAACTCTGGGCCAAGTGTCATGCTATGTCTTGCCTTGGCTTTTGTTGGCGAAACACGGCCCGCTCACTAGGGCTTATCCATACATCTGTCAGAACTGTATCGATCCTATTCTACCTATCAGAAGTGTAGTCAGCCCCAATAGAATAAGCTATCCAAAGAAGGAATGACTTACATGCAATATCTCAGCCTCAAGCCCTGAAGAAGTGATTAGAGTTATCCCGATACGCGTATACCACGAACGGGACGGAGTGTCACTCCTCAATTTCAACTGGCGCCGTTGGTAATTTCATGACAGCAGCGGACTAGCTAGAATAGGGGAGCTAAAAAGAGAAAGCTGCGGAAGTGGCGCCATTTTTATCGATCAGTTCCTGTTGTTTATTTCGTGAGAATGCAGCTGGTAATGGTGATCGACATTTGGCACCTGTTCACACCCGATCCTGTGTGAAACATGAACGTCTGGTTCGTGCGGCTGATCCATCCGGCATGGTTTTAAACGACCGGCCTAACTGTTGCTCCACGTTTCGAAGCAGCAAACTCGAAACAAATCGTTATCCTCGAGCTTCGATCCATGGGGAATGGGGGGATGAGGCCCTCTAACAGTATAAGAGATGGCTTGTCCGGGATACGGGGCTGAATGTAGGTAGCTCAGAATCAACATTCTTTTCATTGGCTTCTCGAGGCCGTCCGCTCTTTCAGCATGGTTCATCTTATCCAACTGTCCTTCTTTTTTTCTTTTTTTCTCCTTCCAATGCCCTTCCCAAGCCAAGGCACGGTAACGTGGGGCACCGGTGTCGTCCCGCCATCTCGTCGAATATTTTCGAGTCTACTTATGCTCTAAGCCAGACGGAGGTGTCTGAGGCAACTGCCGCGTCCCTTTCCCTTGAATCTTCCATCTCTACAGATTCTACCGTAGTTGAGGTAAGGCAGTCACCCATTTTCTCGCCCACCGCCGGAATGATCCTCGACTTTAGGCATACAGAAGAGGGAGGACCTCGGGGATATTGAGCTCCAGGTCCACAACAGACACGTTCTGAGACAACGCAGTAGATCGCTTTCCGATTTCCTGAACCAATGGATCGCCTTGCTGCTTGTAGAAATCCTGCGCATCTGCAACAACATGTTCAAGCGACGGCGATGCTCGGTGAACAGTCTTCTTGCCACCAGCGAGAGCTGACTGGGGGAACAAGGCTAGTCTCTGCGCGAGCTTATCGATGTAGTCGTACAGCTCACGCGACGTGTCAAAGGCCTTGTTGATCCAGCCAATTTCGGCGGCATCGACTGCAGTGATGTCCTTGGAGCTTAGGATGTATTCCATCGCCCGTCCTCTACCAATCAGATTCGTAAGAAACTGACTGCCTCCTCCTCCGGGAAACAAGCCGCTGCCGACCTCGGGTTGGCCAAACGCGGTGTCAACCTTGGTGGCGAACCGCATGTCTAGGGCGACGAGGAATTCATTACCAGCGCCTCGTGCTCGGCCCTCGACTGCGCCGATGGTGACCTGCGGCAGCCTCGATACGTTGTACATCAAAGTGGCGAATGATTCGACGAACTCAGCTGCGTTCTATTAGAACTGATTCTTTTGTAGGACGTTATATGGGTTAGGGAGCTTACGCTTGGCTAGAGCAGGGAGTGTGAGGTCGAGATGGGCGACAAAGAACCGAGGCACGTCACTATTGAAGATGACAACCTTGGTTTCATTGTCAGTTTGGAGCCGAGAGACCAAATCAGTCAGGCCGTTTTGAGTGTCCTCGTTCCAAAGATTGACGGGTGAAGACGGGTTGTGGAATGTGACGGTGAGGATACTGTCGTTCTGAGCCGTTTTCAGACCCGTATACTTGGGAAGGTCTAACGAAAGGACTGACGAGGCCATGGAAATGGCCATGGCCAAGCTCAACGGACGAAGGGGATACATGTTTTAGAAGAGGATGTGTTGGCGAGATGGTGAAGGTCTGGGTGAGATGGACAATCCTCACTGAGGTTATCCCGCCATTGCTTTATACGATCAAAAGACACACTGGCCTTCCTGATAACCTCTTCTCAGGCTGTCATTGATACTAACAAAGCACACTGGCCTTGATGACAAATGGGACGTGGAATTATGTGAGATGATGAATTGTGCAGTTAAGTAAACTGATGCAACGTGATAGTATTTCATATGGAC
>JAWWMD010000096.1:0-10106 GCA_035044885.1 Pseudobranchus striatus | reverse complement strand
GAGGGGGAAGAGGCCTGCCATGTGGAGGGGCACGCAGGCGCAGTCGGGGCCCCGTCCATCAATTTTAATCTATTGCAGTGCAATTCCTCGGACTGGCTACAGGGTGGCAGGGTTCCCAACCAGTTGGTACCATGACAGAGCCCATTAACGGAACCAGAGTCACCGAAAAGGTAACTTTTCCGATTCCGTGACCTTCAGTCGTGGGGTGTCCCATAATAATCAGTCGGCTGCCATCAGCCAGGAGTCTAAAACACCACCTGTGGTGCTGTGGTGTGAAAGTATAGTGCTTCGTGGTAACACATTTGCTCTGAGCTAGCTGGCTGTCTGGGCTGGTACTCATGGAGACCTGGGCAGAAGGCAGAATCTGCTGTAGCATATGGAAGAAGGTGGGTTCCAGCATTAGGGGCTGTCGGGGAGATTTTGTTTAAGGGGAGATTGTTATACCTCAAATCAACCCAGACAGTCCCCTGTGTGGCATGGAATTGCCATAATCATAAACCACTCCATTGCTCTCGTATACATTCAGATACTTTATTTACACTTCAAGATGGTTTTTAACATAAACTGTTTGCACAGTCATCAATAGGTGCTAAAGTATCGTCCGTTTATAGCCTGCTCCTCGAGACCCCAGATACTTGAGGAGAATGTTTAGAAACCCTTTAGCTTTGTCAAGGCCTCGGCCTTTACTTGCCCTTGCCGGTTGTACTCCCAGCTTCCCTGGAAGGCTGGAGCATCCAAGACCACTGTCCAACGATATCTGGGAACAGAACTCCAGAAGTCAAGGAAACCTAATGCTCTTTTTTGACTAGCAGCCCGGGCCCATCCGGCCAGTCTCTGAACATCAAAAGCCAGATGTGATATCGTTCACTTGTCCGAAGTGAAGAAATTGAACTGTTCTAACTAGGTTACAGGGCTAGATGGCACTTGTTTCATACCCTTCCCCCTTATAGGGCGGTTCTTAAAGTTAATTAGCAGGTCTTAAGTAATAGCCATACCTTATGCTAGGTGGTATGCGACTTCTCTAGCAATTGTATTGTCCTGAAACTAATGATTTCTATGGTACGCGTAATATCCTCAAACTAATACGTCAAAACCTTTTACATTAAAATCTCAGAACTTTCTTTTAACAACGTGCAACCTTTAACAGAAATAATACACAAAAAGCTTAATTCTGTGCTTTATAGTTCAGAAATATAACTACAGTACCTGAAGTTCATTCTATTTCACTGTACAGTTCAGTGATGTATCAATAGAAACACTTCGCTCTCCTTGTGGAGGAGTTTAAATCCAAACTTAAAATATGCACTTTTTCTCTTGGTTTCTGTAACTCATCTCCTTAATTTAGCACGCACTCACTTAGGAACTCTCTTTCTTGTTTGTTATAGGATCTCAATGTAAACTCGGTGATTGATAAATAACAGCATTTCACTCTTTAACATTAATCAGCATCTCTTCATTTTTTCCTCTGACTTCGTAATAAATACATGACTCATTCTCATATAATACGTTTACATATCCATACCGGCATTTTCAGCATATTAGTTACTGATCCAAATATGAAGATCTCGAAGTATTTGTTCCTCCAACTCATGGGTTCACTTCCCAAATGTTTCAGCACCCTAGTGTTTTCATGGTTCCTCCTAAATGCCCTCCGTGTGTTCGTCACGTGAATGTCTGCATCTCTTCCACAAATGTCTTAACAGTTCCTCCTTGAACACGCACTTAATGGCTCAGTCAGGTGTTTTTATTCAGCCTTCGTTCAGCATAGCGTCCATAGCTGCTGCAAAATCAAAGGAGAAATGGAGTGCCTGCACCTTTAAGTTAAAACACATAGCTTTTTGTGTGGGTCCTGGCCGGTTCACTCCCACCACTGGCAACCATATCACAATTAACCTTCCTCCTGTTTGGTCCAAGGAATACTTGTAATTAACAAGGGTGGTGACACCCGCACCAACAATGGGCACAGCCGGGTTCTTTTTCACATCCCAAAGAAACCCCTATCCCACCAAGTTCCGCAGTACCTGGTTGTTGTAGTCTAGTCCCGGCTGCACCTTCCAGTTGGTGAGAGGTGAGCCCCGCTTTGGTGGCGTTAGTTGGCGGGGCTTGTGGGTCGGGTCGACGAAGGTAGCTTAGCCCATGGGAAAGATCTCCAGAGTCACGGCTGACATGTTTCTTTGCGAGTGTCCATGTCCTCAGCAAACCAGCTCGTCCACCAGCCAGTTTGCCGTCAGAGTTCATCTCTCCCACTGTGCAGTTGCACAGCCTGCTCCTTGGTTGCATCTACTGGGTGGCTGCTGCCTCGACATGTTCCCTTCCAGCTGAGTGCCATTGCCTTGATTACTGGAGTTTTTAAACTTCTGCGATCAGTCATTGGCTGCTGTTGGTTCTGCTTTGGCTGTATCTGGCACCCTGTGAACTCCCTAAAGGCACAGATATGGTCCGGCGCCAGCTGATACTCCGTGCCATAAATCTCTCTGAAGCACTTTTTCCAGTCGTCTTATTTTCTTCAGATTGGGAAAAGGTGACTACAGGAGTGGGTATTCTGACCTGTGGCGAATACGTGACTTTGTCACACCTGGCAACCCTGATGATGCAGGTACTACTGAGAGAAGGCACCGGAACCATGAAGGAAACGTTTTTCTAAGCATAGCCAACGTTCAAGGCCCAGCCCTTCAGAATAACCTGCAGCAAAAAGTTACAGCAAGTGTATGCATGTACAACGCAATGGCAAGTAACGGACACACCAGCAAGTCACTAAACACTTTACTTAAATTTAAACCAGCTGTGACAGAGCAGTCTACTTCTCATGCCAAGATAACATGAAGCAATGGAAACAAAGGAGAGACCAGGCCAGCGAACCAATCGGGACGCGCAGAGAAGGCCGCGCAATGGGTAAAAGGCTGACAGGTGTGCTGAGTCAGAGGCGCATGACCAGAGGAAGTCCAGCCATGCAGAGCAGACAAGAGAACTGTCTGTGTGCGGAAGACTGTCCATGGCTGCGGAGAGACTGGTGAAAGCAGTGTGAGGTGTCGCGAAGGCCATTAGCAGGAAACGGTGGTGGGTTCAGCCGGGATGCCCAAGAGGAGCCCATTGCCTGTATTCCAGAGCGAGTAAGGAGCTGTGCCGTAACCTGCTGCCAGAACGCTAAGTGAGGATGGCCTCTTCGAGGGCTGCTCTAGCCAGCAGTAGTTCTAACTCTATGGTATAAAAGTTTTCTGCTGGTCCCGGCGAGAACGCCGGAAAAAATGCACTAGTAATGACTCTGCTGCCTACAATACCACAATACTACCTTTACCGTTGACATGTAAGTATAATTTTTCTGTGCCTGCAGAGGCATGCTGCATCTTCTCATTTGGAGCAGTAGGTCTTTCTTCAGCTATGATGAGAATGGAATGCTTCACCCCAATGATTTCAGGGGAAACCCTTTTGCACGCAAACCGTCATTGTCTAATTGATCACTGATAGTCCCTATGAGAAGTTTTATTATGCGTTGTCATTGCATCTTTCTTATTGCAACTGCTCATAACTGTTTTCTCCACCCTTCCCCTTTTTTTTCCTGTAAAGGGCTTAGCGAACTGAAAAGGCAGTAAGCGCTGTATAAAAGCTCAAATCAATAAATACCCTTCTTTGTAATTCTTTCCAACCAGAGTTGAAAACATGAAAAGACCCAGTGAATGAGTTGGACAAAAATTATTTATTTAGAATAAAACTTATTTTGTTAACATTGTTCATTGCACTGATCCCTTATTCACAACCTACATACTGTTTGTGGGAAGACGAGAGCAGAGGTACACCTGCCACGCAAAAAGGATTTGAAGTGCACTAGGGACAAGCTTTATACAACTGTAATCCATTTTCTAAGTTTGCCACAGCGTGTCAGATGTTACCAATCACAGTTGTGAGCATGACGGGATTTCAAAAGAAAAGCACCGTAAACGTTACTTTATGCATTTGCTTTAGTACCCAATCTTAGCACTGTTGCAATTCATTGACATACAAGTTGTGTGTGTGAGTACTGTACTGCTTTTTTGAGCATTTCAGTGCTGTAATCAAGGGTGATTAATCGAGTTACCTATTTTTTCAAAGATATTTAACAGTCCAGAGGACTATAATATTTAAAAAATAAAAATAAAAAAAAACTGAACGTCCGCCATCCATAACATTTTCTTTTTCTCTCTTCAATTTTCTAAAGTTAATGGATGAGCTAAACAATACCCAGGCTGAAGTTATAACTTTCCAACAGAAGATGGAAGAAATGAATTTCCGCCTTTCAGAGAAAGTGAGGCGAGAGTCAGATCTGTTAAATCAACTATCTACTCAAGTTTATCAGCTGAAACAACAAAATCAGGTATCCCAGATTGTTTGTTTTAAATTTTTCTTCTACTGCTCTATGCTTATAGTAAAATTGTGTGGTTTTTGTTGTTGTTTTTTTTCTTTTTCTTCTGATTTGACTGTCTCTCATGTTGAACACTCCATCTCCACACCAGTTTGCGATAGGTGCTTCAGATCCCATTTCCACATGGTTATCCCCAGATTCATTTTCTCCTTCTGTGACTCTTCAGGTTCTAACAGATGGGTCATTGAGATAGTTCAGCAGTTTCAGGTCCCACATTCAGTGATCCTCCTGTTCTACCCACAGCAGGTCATATGTGTGCCTTTTCCAGTCAGTTGTACTGCTTCAGAGCCTTTGTCTTGATGCCTTTCTCTTCAGTTGCATGTTTGGTTTTAAGGGTTCCTCCCCAGTGGGCACTGTTGATGCCAGACCCCCCTGGGTTCTGGACATCTTCTGATAAGGGTACTCCATGAACCGTCATCAGAAACCCCTGTTTCTCCACCAGGGCATCAAAGTCTCCTGAACGTTTGCCAGAGATTAGCAAACTCTTGACCTTTCAAGAGATCGAGTTGGTTCCCCCAGTGGAAATTTGACAAGACTTAAGTTCCCAGTCTTCATGGTCCCAAAAAAACAAGGAGGGTTTATTCTGTGCTAGATCTAGCCTTTTTGGATCGGTTTCCATGTCTGAAAAGGTTTCCTATGGTGATTTACAGGATGCCTATTTCTACATCCCTATCAGACTAGAATACATGCAGTTCCTGCGGTAGTGCCCTCTAGTCTAAAGGTGACTGACAAGATTTTCACAAAGGTCTTGCAGTGGTTATGGCCCCTCTTTGGGTCAAGAGCATCCACCAGTACCCGTTTGTGGATGACTGATTTGTTCGTACCATTTTTCAGAGGCTGGATCTCCTGGAAATGACAGTGGGGACGTTCAGGGTCTTTTGTCAGGTGCTGGGCTTCCTCTGTCGAATGAAGGATTGGTTATGGCACCCCTCACTGTCATTTCTGAACTCACGGGCCTGGTTTCCTGAAGAATTACCTTTTGCTTACTTTGGGTTTTCTGCTGACAAACTCAAGGTGTTTTGTGCAGCACACGGATTCCACTTGCTCCCAGTATAGTGGCTATGTTACTCTTATTGGTCTTTGCCACTGGAGATCAGCCCTTTGACTGCTTCAGTGGACAATGTGATGTCTTTTATGTCCTTTCTGGCCTCTAAGGGTATCCTCGTGGAGTCATGTTGGGTGTACCATTCAGCAATTGGGATCTACAGGAAACTTTGAAAGGGTTTCCCTTTCTCTGGGCAACGTGGCAGGGAAACATTTCTTGGTTCTCTTGCACGAGGTCTCGTTATGCTCCCAACTCTGGTTGGGATCTTCTGCCACCAGATGGCAGCATTGGAACTCGCTTACAATAGTCTTCCCCCCCCCCCCCTCAATTTCTAGGGGCCCCAACCACAGACCTGCACCCCTCACTGTACCAAGCCCATCCTTTTCGTACCCTAATTTCTGCTGTGGTGGAAGTGTCTGGAACTCGCTCTGTGGTCCCTGCTTCGTTTAGATTATCCTATGGGGTTCCTTCTCAGAGACTGCTTTGGTAGTTCACCCTCCCAAAAGACCCGGAACCCCTCTGGGGATTTTTTGATTCATATTTCTTGTGGTGCTGCTCCAGTTACATTGAATACCGAGAGTCCCCGGTTTCAAGCACTGTTAAGAGTATGGACGGTAATCCCTGCTCGGCGGCGGATCCGCATTGTACCTGAACAGACACCTGGTAAGTACCTTCTCCGTCTGTGCTTATTTATAGCCCAGAGAGCTCTGGAGCCACCTCCAGCTTATGAGAGAGAGAAGTTCTGTTCTGCAGAGACCATCTCCTTTGTACTTATTCGGGGGTTGGCACACATGGGCACTCTGGGACTGGCTCCGGGGTGCAGAGTCCGTTCTGGTGCCATCCATACTAGGTGCATTACTCCTTAGACCGTGCCTTTTGGACCTAGAGCCTCAGGCTTCAGCTACACTTCTGTGTGCAATCCCCGGGGGCAGCCCTCATGGGCTCCCTCCGGATCGGGCTTTCCTGTTCTACCTGGATATGGTAGTCCCGGTCCAGAGGAGAGTGTGGGTCCTTCAGGTGGGACCACACACCCTACAGTTCATCCCACCTCCAGCTAGTTTCTCCCAGCGTGCAGTAGAAGCTTCCCGCAGATTCCCCCAGCCCCGAGGTCTAGTCCTCCTCCTGCCCTGAAAAGGCTTCTCCGGCTCCGAGGTGTCACTAAAGCCAGAAGGGGGCAGCTGAGACTAGCTCTAGCTCAGGGCACATGCCTACCATGGTACTGCCTCCCACTGATGCCTTAGCCAGGTTCCCTCCCTCCCTCCCCCCGATGATCCTGCAGGCTGAAGGGAGGAGAGCAGGATCAAAAAGCATAAGCACAAGAAAAAAACATAGCCTCCATCCGGTACCAACCTTGTTTACAGAGTCCTTCCTTGAACTTGCCCCACACCTGAGACTGTCACCGGAATCAAAGGTGAGGGGGATCTCCAACGCCGGGTGAAGGATGCCCTCCAGTATTGATCACTGAGGTCTCTGTCCAGGAACCAGAGGGAGAGGGATGTGGTTCCCCAGACCCTTCAGATATCCTAGACTGTTCCTTTCAATCAGACCTAATGGATTACTTTTTGGAGTCACTGACTGTTTCCTTGAGGTTTGAAGACCCAGCTTCACCCTCCTCCGAGAATTTGGGCCTTCAGTGGGACCTTGTCCCACTGGCCATTCAAGCTAGCTTGGCTGGATACTGAGGAGAGGGTTCTCTTTCACTGGGCTTGTGAAGAGATCCAAGTGATGGACTACTCCTGTTCTAAGCTGCACCCTGCAGATTAGACTGTGCCTGGCCCGGCCCCGCCCGGCCCTGCTGCCTCGGGTATGCCGACGGCCATTGAGCAGATTGTCATGACCATTTTGGCAGCCTATGACCAGTCTGGGGGATGCTCCCTGTGGGGACTCCAACCGATCATGGTCCTGGGGCTTTGTCTGACCCCATGGATACCATGCTAGTACCGGCTCCCTGTCTGAACGAACACCCGAGTGCTTCAGTCCTGACTCCGGGTCCAATTCAGACCGCAACAAGGAGTCTCCAGCAAAGCAGTACTGTGCAGTCCTGGCATATGTTATGGAAGCCTTGAACATTCTGGCCCCACCATTGCCACGGGAGGAGAGGCCTGTTTCAGAAGCTGGTGCCTTCCAAAGGTCCGTGTCTTAGGCTGTTGGATATGGTGGACCCTGTAGTTCTTGATCTAGCTAAGAAGTTGTGGCAGCACCCCCACTGTGAACCCTCAGTTTCCAAGGCTGTGGACGCCAAGTATAAGGTTCCCAAGGACGGGCCTGTGCTGTTTCGCTCACGTCCACAGACCCATTCGGTGGTCATCTCGACAGCTGTGGAAAAGGGCAAAGAACCAGCATCTTCTGTAGCTCCATTGAATAAAGAGGCGAAAGCCTGGGAGACAACAGGGAAGTTCTGCCTCCATGGTGGTCTTGCTATGCACCATGCCAATGCATCTGCTTTCGTGGAAAATCATAATATGCTGTGCTGGTAGCATAGGAACAAATTCTTTGAGTACCTTCCACCTGAGACTCAAGAGTAATTTGCATTTTAGCTAGGGAGGGGTGCCAAAGCTGGTGTGCAGCAGCTTCAGATGGTCAAGGATCAGATTGACATGTCCATTTGTCGTCATGCCTGGTTGCAAGTGTCCTACTTGAATTAGGTGGCCTACAACGGGGTTGTTTAGCTTCCTTTTGATGTGAACGAGTGCTTTTCAGGGTCCACCGATGTTGGTGGTAGGCAAGTCCCCGAGTGTGATCACTACACCAGAGAGTGGCACATTCCAACCCTTCTAGGCCCACAAGGCCTTCAAGGCTAGATTGGATATCAAGCAGACCAGCTCTTCCTCAGGGCTGTCACAGCCCCAGAAACAACAGCGTTTTCACCCCTGTGAAGGCCAAGAAATCCACCGGACTCCCTGGGGGGAGGGGGGTTGTCTGTGTGTACTTCAATCGTCGAGGAACACACTGTCCCTGTGGCTGGGAGAGTGACCCATTTTCTAAGAAACTGGACACTTACCACCCAAAACACACCTTCAGACAATCCTAAGCTAGACTTCTCACCCCTTGGGTGTTGCGCATCATCCGCATGGGCTATGCCTTTGCCCCCAACCCCCCTGCAGAGCTTGCATCAATCGGGCAGAGTTGCCGGAACTGTCCTGGGAGGTTCAACATCTTCTATATAACGCTACCATTGTTTGTCCCAGAAGACCAAAGAGGGTCCGAGTTTTACTCTAGGTTCTCTTACATAGGGCTCTGGCATGGTCCCAACTGATTGGAAACCCTGCCACCCTGTGGCCAGCCAAAGGAATTACACTTGCAATAGATAAAAATCAATGGGTGGGACCTAACCGTGCCTGTGCGTCCCTCCACGCGGCAGGCCCTTCCCTTTCCCGTGGGCGGGTCCTCGACCTCCTCGCTAGTTCCTGTCTCTCCAACGTTGTGGCCAGTTTTTGGAATGCGCCTCTGTAGTCCTTCAGGATTCACCCCAGGTTTTTTTGGTCTTTTTAGGCATTTTGCACCCGTGTTCACCCTCCTGTTCGCCCGTGCCTTGTTCTTGCATTGCGTACTTTGGGGAATTTTGCTTGTTTTGATTTATTTTCTCTTTTAAGTCTCCCACAGATCCTAAAGTTCGGATGCGAGTGGGAGGTTTTAAACACTGTGGGTGTACATTTCCTGCTGATGATGAGCACCGACTTTGTGTCCTTTGCCTGTCGAACCGTCATCCCGTCTTGACATGTTCGATTTGTGTCTTCATCCGGCCCCGCTCGCTGAGATGTCACTTGGACCTAATGCTGCTGAAGGGCCTCTGGCCCGTCCCACAGGATACCCTGGACTTCGTCTGGACCAGGAAGGCTTCCAACATAGGTAAGCATGGCCCGGTACCAGGGCCTTCGACTGGTACATCCAAAGGGAAGCTTGTGACTCCCAAGCCCAGGGACTAGACAGCACGAGGGAAGTGTGTGTGACTCCCACGGAGGTAGTCTGCTGCAACCAAGGTCACTCCTGCTGCCCTACCTTACCTAGTGGCGAGATCGCTCTCCTCATTCTCAGAGAATATGTTCTCTCTGGACGTGATCCTTATGGGTCTGGGAGGCCTTCTTGAGCTCCTGGCAAATGCCTTCAGGGGCTTAGAGTGTTGAAGGTAGCCCGTGCTCTCTGGTACCAGATAATATAGAGTGACGCAAGTCTATTCTGCAGCAAGGAAGGCTGCCTCCAAATCCAGCCCTGCACAAGGTGACGGTATTGGAGAGAGGTCCCATCTGCCAGACCTTGAGGTACTGGCTCCAGCCGTACCATCGCCAACGGCACCTTCAGCACCGCCTCCCCCTGAGAAGATCCATAAGAGATCCAAACACTCCAGGGAGAAGGAGACTGACTCTCTGAAGCACCATAAGAAGGCCAAACATCGCAGCCCACAGCTGGCCAAGGCTCCCGGAGGCCCCTTTAGGCGAGTGCCTGCTCGCACCACCCATGACACCGGCAGATGGGGAGGTTAACTAAGTCCCTCCTCCCCGCACCACACTCTATACCAACCAAGGTCCCCTCCGATTATGAGCTTCCGGACACCAACTGTGGCGCAGGCTCCACCCTCACCAGCACCACTGAGGGATCTACAGGGTGAGGTGTTCTGCCTCCGTTTCACCCACCAGCAAAGCCACTTTCTCCTGCCCACTCTGTGTA
>JAWWMD010000095.1:0-10127 GCA_035044885.1 Pseudobranchus striatus | reverse complement strand
TGCGAGCCCGACCAGGACACCTCCCTTTGGGGTGTCCCCCAAGGATCTTCCCTCTCCCCCATATTATTCAACCTTTAAGACAAACCATTGCATGACATCCTCAAGGCCTCCTCCCTGGCCTTCCAAATGTATGCTGATGACAATCCAGTTTCTCCTCAAACTCTCTGAGGACTTTGCAAGAGACTCTGATCGGCTTAACATTATTTTCTCCTCCATCCAGGCATGCATGGACAGCAACCGCCTCTGATTCAACGTGACAAAAATGGAGATCATGAAAATAGGCCAGAACACCTATGGAAACCTATAGACAAATCTCACAAGCAGTTCTTCCTCCAAGAGCTGTGCATCCCAGCCAAAAGACCCTTAAAAACCCTGGGAGTCATACTTAACAGCACATTAGATATGACAGAGCATATCAACTCGATGGTAAAGACCTCCAATGTCCTCATCAACCTCCTCAGGAACATGAAGCCAATGCTCACACAGGACTATTGCCAGGGCCATCATTGGAGCCATCCTCGACTATGGAAAGATTATGTACAGTGGATTATCAAAGATGGCCATAGTGAGACTCCAAAGACTCCAGAACCAGACCGTCAAAAAACGGTGAAAATGCTGCTATTTGTTTAACCATACATAAACGCACCTACGCAACTAATCTATGTAAAGATGCTCAAACATCTTTGCTCCCCCCTGTACCGCCGCTCCATCAGTCTTGTAAAGCGTCCGGATGCCCTAGGTCTGGAACACTATATAAAAACTTATAAATAAATAAATAAATCTAACAGGGGCAGGTTGGCAACAATCTGGCAGTGATGGTACAAAGGGCAAAATCAGAGGCAGTCCGTAGGGCAGGCATAAGGTTCAGCAATGATGAAGGCAACAAGACAGAGGGTCAGGTGATGACAGCCTGATAAGCAGACAAGGGTCTTGCATTCAAGCCTTTTATGACTGAAGGCCAGGGGAACAAGAGGTGGGAAAGAAAGAAGGTGGAATGAAGGCAGAGCAAAGGTAGAGCGAGAGGCAGAGACAGCAAAGACAGAGGAAGGATCCAAGGCAGCACGGTATGAGATGGGGCCTTCCCCTAAGGATACATCCTCACTGCACTGGGTGGGAGCTCAAGTTGTGGAACTGAGCATACTGGAAATGTGACGGACCCCACGGTCATGGACCAAGATTCTGGCTATCTGGTTGGGGTTGGTTTGGACTGAGGTGGGCAAGTAAGCACATTGGTGCAGTGAGGCTGGTCTTTTAGAAAGAAATGTGGGGACCCCAGCCCTGTCCAAAGCATTGTGTCCCCTGGTGTTGGGGGCCACGCATAGTTGCTCAGCAGTGCCATAGTTGCATTGCCACACACATCACCCCAGCCAGTTTCATAGGCCAGTATCCAAGGGGCAGGCGCTGATGAATAGGATATAGCAATGTTGTAATGTGCGAACAGCCACCGACCACAGCTTCGTTGCTTTCTTGCACATGAGGGTACCTTGTCCCTCTAATATCCACTCCGTAAGATTGATATTTCATTTTTATTCCATATCATCCCGCCCCCATCCGGGAAAACGCCACCTGATCCTCCTAAGAACACACCCATTGCCTATGTGAACAACAACAATAGGATTGAAAATAGCGTAAAAAGTGGCGCCCGGTGGACCCTCACTTTGAATCAGGTATTACCACGACCCTACCTGTTTTAATTATCCCTTGTCTTAGACTAGTGACTCCCAACCCATTCCGTAATTTTTTTCCTCCCTCTCAGGGCCTGGTTTTTCATAATACAGCTACCCCGGACCCTCCGGTTCCCTATCCGATCCAGGAACGGTGTTTGGAAAGGGTGAGCAAGATCTCAAGTGGTCGATCTATATATGGTCCCTCCCTTTACACCACACCTTGTGCTCACACTAGAAACTACCATCTTTGTGTCTTTACAGGATGGTTTATCAATCTTGTATTCCAAGCACACGTCCATTTTTTTCGGGAAGAACATTTAAAAGAATTCAGCCTGCAATAATTTCGGGTGTCAGAAGACCTCCATCGCACCAGAGGGATGTTCCCTCAACCCTTTTTTAAAGGTAAGGGGCACCACAGTTAGTCTAGCTCTGTTTTCAATCTGACAATTGTACTGCACCCCCTGATAGTCCCCTTCTATTTCTATAGGAAGAAGGAGGCGTGGAGGTAAATCATTGGAATACCATCAACCATCCAACTAATTTAAGGTATGTCCTTCTTATTTACCTGTTTCATTACAACATTGCTATATCCCATTCATCAATGCCTGCCCCTTTGTCTTTGTCGCTATACTTCCCCTTTACAGGCAGTGCAGCTATTATTCCTCCCTTGGCACCTTCCCCTCATCCTACAATAGGCCAGTATCCAAAAGTGTATGGCGTAGTTGGTTAAGAAGTGATTAGCTTGTTTCAAGTCCAGTAACACTAATTCAGCTTCAGGAAAATCAAATGCATTTTGTTGAAAAGGTGAGAATGAGTTCAGGATAGATGATCTCTGCTCCGGGCAGGAGTGGAGTAACCCATGTCAGGGCTGTACCACTGAGTAAGGAGACCAACTATTTGATCTTTGTTCCCTCAGAAGCATAAGCTTTGGAGTTCTGTATCTAGTGAAAATTGCATTGAGCAAGAAACCCATGAGGTTCTGTCGAGACACCGGAGAAAGTAGCATGCAGCAGAAGTTTCAGTAATTGACAAATACGTCAGGCAAGTGTTGTAGAAACTGCAGAAACAGGAGCGGCTGTAGAACCTGAAGGATATTGTCCAGCTTAGAATCAATGCAGCTCAAACAAGTGTCATGAAAACTCCCCTGGTGTTGCAGAGCAGTCTTGAGCTCTGTGAGGTCCATGATAATGGGCATTGGTATAATCTGTCATGCCAGACACCAGTCAGGGGTGAATCCTCAGGGCAAGAGCTATGGGTCAGAGTGAGCAGTGACTGACCCAGGGAGTGCACTCTGGAGTGGCTATAGATGGTAGGCTGCTCAGAAACCTGACTTACACCAGGTGCAAATGATATTCGAGTCATCTTCAGATGGCATGACTCTCGAAAGATGTAATAATAGGTTAACAGTAGTCATCAGGAATGAACAGCATGGCATGAGCAGGACAGGATGCACAGCCGAACAGGATGCCAGGCAAAAACAGCTAAACCAATGTGGTTGCTCGAACCTGGTCTGCTCCTTAAATACTGAACCGGGAAGCAAACCCTCAATTGCCGATTGGCCCAACACCCAGGGGTGGTAGCACAATCAGCCAGACACAGAATGGCAAGCAATGATGCCTTCCACAGTCAGAATAAAGGAACCCAGAATACGGCGTGCTGGCCCAAATTCACATAGGTGTGGTTGCACAGCAGGCAGTAGCCTGCGTCCTTTGCAGTGCACATGGAGGTGACTCAGCATCATTAGCCTGGCAATAGTCCAGGCCCAGACGTGCCACACTCCTGGTTCTTTGAGCCACACATGATTCAGAGGTTTTGCGACCACATTCTGCCAGTATTCTTTCAGGTCTTAATGTTCCTTTCCCAGTAGCATGAGTGGGCTGAGGGACCTCTGATGCAGTACTCATGGAAGCTACCTCATTAACCAGTTCAGGCTTTGATTTGTAAGTATGTAATACTGAGTACTGTCCAGCAGGAGGCAGAAAAGCCACAAGGTGAGCCACATAAGATTCCAAGATACCCAGTCTTACTCCTGGTCTCTCGGGTGACCCCCCCCTGAAACCACCTGAACTGAGATCATCGAAGCCCCTTCACTGATCAGATGGGAACAGTGTCTAGAAGGGTGCAATGTAGCTGTATGACCAGCAGGTGGTGGTGGTGGTGATGCAACATCCTAGTAGTGGTGGGGCCTTTGGGAGCCCCTCTGCATGGCACCTGCAACCTTTGTGAATCTCCTTGAGAGATTGCACATACGCAGCCTGCCCATCTGTAACACATGTTTTGGGTACATATATGAAGCCTTCCCAGCCTGTGTATTCCCTGTGTGGTCCAGAGTTTTCCCTACCTGGGACAGTTATCTGTGGCCGATGTGAGCCCTCCACTGCGGGTTACTCTCAGCTCCTTTCTCTGGGAATAATACACTTTACTTGGTGACCTGACTGGCACCTGCGCCACGTCCCTCTGTTAACCAGCCACTGATCCTTCGTGCAGTGCCTGATCTTCACAGTCTCAGAGACCTATGTCAAGCACGTTCTGACCCTTCTGGGGGTGGCAGCTTTCTACAGATAGCCAATATTAAATAGTACTAAAATGCCTGAGAGAATGTGGTACACCCTTTACCTACATTCTCTCTTCTTTCCCAACTTGTGAACAGCTGCACACATTATTATTGTCCTGCAGGGTAGAACAGCCTTCCCAGAACATTCACCATTTTGTGAGGGGTCGTAGCTATGTGGTAGGGACCCTTTTCCACCATTAAAAGTGCTGTGAGGGACACTACTCGCACCTCCCCCAGGCCTTGCTTGCACCTGGCACGTAGGCCCTCCTGGCCCCCATCGGGTCACCTTTGTGATTCAGGAGAGCTTGCACCATACAAGCAGCCCCAGCCCCCCCCCCCCCCCAGCTAGGTGAGATGTCTGCTCATTTTCCTGGCACCAGCTCCAAGGAAAGTATGGTTTCTCTCCCATTGTTAGACCCAGGACCAGAAAAAGCCTGCTGAAGCAAATGTGGATTCACTGTCTGGCTCAGTCCAAGAGCTGGCTCCCACCTAAACCAAGGGTCCTCCTAGGCAGGAACACCATTGTCTGACAGTGATGTTACCTAGAGCACCCATAGATGGTTCTCAGGTATGGAGGATCCTCTTAGTCCAAACCCCTGTGACATTAGAGATGGGCCACCTGTGGTCCCCCCTGCCTATTGGTTCCCTGACCCCATCCTGGTCCTTAGATTGGATGGTAGGGTTTCCTTTGTCCTATTTTGGATGACACCCCTCCCTCAGTGGGTTCGGCCTTCCTCCCAGAGTAATACATTACCTGGCCTGGACCAGAGGCGAATTGAGCTAAGCTATGACCTGATCTGGAAGAGAGAAGACTCATCTAGTTGAATGCAACTGAAGAAAAGCTGAGAGCTCACTATTCACTGCAGAAAGATTCACTTCTGGAGCCTGCAAACAATGCTTGTGCCCCAGCACCCTGTGGCATATACTCTGTGGTCTCCTAGAGCTTCTTGTGGGTTGCTATTTTCAAATCCCTCCACTCCAGGGTCGGTGTGTTGACTGCAGCTGCACCCCCTCCAAACCCACCTGGTAGGAACAGCCAGGCCACCCCTCAACAGTTTGTGCTTCCTTCGGGTTGATGGCTACTGTTGATATGACCTTGTGAGAACATGACAAGCTTGGACCTCTAGCTGAAAGACATGGCTCAGTTTGCCCTTATACATCACTGAACTCAATGTGTCCAACACAGAGGTTCACCAGCACTGCATGGAAACCATCATCATCTAGGACAGCTTGCAAGGTAGGCCTGGAAACCCCTGTGCCAATGAAACAGATCTTGCCCACTGGTCTAGGAGGCTCCTCATTCCCTAGTGAAGACCACAAGAGGGGGGGCGCTGCCCCCCCTGACTGCCTTTTGTGACTGGTGGGGGTCACCAAGTTTATGTGCAGGGTAGGGGGGGTGGGATTGCTGGGATCTCTTCCACTCTCTGAATTTGGTCCCCTCCCTCAGCCTCTCCTGGGATCTCCCCTAACCTTGCCTGCTTTTTGTGTGTCCCGCAGAACTGTTCCAAGCCCCGTAGGGAATGTGCCATGCTTCCAAGGACTGTCCTGCAACTTTTAAAGTCTATTGCAAAGAACCAAACTTTCCACTAACTCTGTGGTATGTGTTCCGATTGGTTGCTATTGAGATTTCTCAATATCGCACCTGCAGTGATTCCAGTAAAATTTTGTTATAATGTATTGAATATTTCTTTTATGGTGTGGAGGCTGTGGAACACCCGGCTGGAAGCTACTGTGGACATCGGCTGCTGCTTGGATACACACTTAGTCCTGAGGGGGGACTTTGCACCAGTCACCTGGGCTGCAGAGGGTCACTGCCATGCCCCCCACCCACTGAGTACATTAGTTGGGTGCACAGGGTTTTTTCCACACCTGCAGAGTTATTTGCCATGCCTGCTCCACTCTCCTGCACTTCTGCTGGCGGCCCCATCTCTCATGATTGCTGGAGAAAGGGTGCAGGAGGGCTGCAGAGGATCTTCCTGTCACGGTGTCTGGGTTTGATGATCCTGGGTGTCCCGTGCTGCACTTCTGAAGTTGGAGTGGAGGCTACAGAGTGCCCAGCCAGAGACAGCTACAGACCTGGCTGCTGAAGTGGCACAAATCCACTGCTGGCTTAGGCACACACTCGGACCCGACGGTGGATGCTGTACCAGTCACCTGGACTGTGGATGGTCACCTCTTCCCCTATTGTGCATTCGTTGAGTGTGTGGTGCTCACACCAGCATAATCAGCTGCAGCGTTCTATGGCACATCCACTTTTGGTGGTGGGGCACCATCTTGTGATGTGCAGCACCCACTGCTTTGTAACTCCTAATAACTCGTGCAGGGGGGTGGCAACTGGTCAATTTTTTTCAAAGTCACATTTTTTCTTTCCGCCCTCAGCCTTACTGATCCTCCGCTACCACAACATGGTCCCTTGTAACAGGTGGGCTTGTTGAACTATGCAGTCCAGGAACCTATATGTGGCCGGCAATTAGGAGGAACTACTCTGGCCACCACTGTTGGAAGTTCTATATTTGCTGGCTCTATGGTCCCATGTATTTAAGTCATTCTACAGCAGCCAGTGTTTTATATGGCTGCTATTTGCCTGGTGGTATCTGGAGGTGAATCACTGGGTGGCACTATACATCTGCTGGCCCTGACGGCTGCATAAGGTGGGTTACTGTGGTGTACTTCACAGGTATGTGCCATCCACTAACCCCCTACCTCACCATCTCTGTGTGCTCCAATTTTATGCTGAACCGTTGGCCCGCTGTCTGTATCTGTTGTGGGGGTGCTCTGCGACATGCACCTTTGTGGCTCAGGGCAGCCAGGGTTACAGTCATATCCACACTTGACGTGCCCATTAACTGAGCCTTCCTGGGCTGGTATATGTTTGTGATCTCACTACCGGTGCTCATTTTTGGGGTTGCAATCTGCCTTATGCCCTTAGTTTTCATGTGACTTGAGTACACTGCATTGAACATCATTTGGTTCTGCAAGGTACAGAGCCTGCCCCTCTCCCCCCAGGCACCATCATGGGGAAGATGGACAAGGCACCATCCAAGCTGAAAAGCAGACAGGATAAGCTTTGGGGTGCAGGAGGGGATGCAGAAGTTGTACAATGCTGTTGACTTGCTGGAGGAGTTCAGGTAGGGGCCTGGAACGTTTACTGAGGTCAAAAAGTAAGGGACCCCTGACAGTAACTGTTTTGAACCCTTCCTGTGCATTTCTCAAGGAATTAATGTATTTGCTGTTGTGCCAGCTTCATTCAGTTGGCTTCACTCCAAGATGTCTGCACTCCTTACTCACAGGAGTGGCACCCTCTATCAGGGTGGGAGGGGTATGCTAATTTCCCTGTGAAGACCAGTATTCTGGTCTCTGTCTACCTGTCCATAGCATCCAGTTAAAATGTGGCAAACCGCTGCTGACTCCATTGCACAGCCTGGTAGAGCCATGTCATCCGCAGAGCTCAGCACAACGGCCATGTCATATCGTCCCTCAGTGTAGTACTTCTAAATTTCTGTCTATAAAAGGGGCCCGTAGAAAGACTTGGTCATTTGGTGTTGTCCTGGGGCATGAAGGGGCAAGGGGCATGGTGGGCTGGGTACAGCAAAGCATTCCTAACTGGCTCCCACTCACTGCAACCTGCCTGCGCCTCTTTGCAGCTGCACTCTGCAGGTGAACAGTTCTAAAAGCAGACTGATCATATCGAGTAGTGGCAAGCATAGCTAAGGTGACACTCAGTGGCCTCTTTAAGTGTGCCCCTGTACAGCTTCAGGTCAGCAAAGGTCCCAGTAGTGAGCCCCCCCCAGCAGCCCTTAGCCCAGGTAGCCTCTGGACATGGCACTCAGATTGCACCACACGTCTGTGCAGACTCCCTATGCCCTCACCCCATGTCTATGCATTCTCCATATTCCCTCACCGATCTTCTCAGCCCCCACCCTACAAACCACAGTTGAGTTTTACTGAGCTGATGACCATAGAGAAGAAGGAGAGGGAACAGCAACATGGGACAACATGGGGGTGGTACCCTGGAGAAAAAATGCTAACCCACACCACACCCCAATGAATTCAAGGGAAACCCCTTGCATGCCACCCATTATTGTCAAACTGATTACTGATAATCCCCATGAGACATTTTACTATGTGTTGTCATTGCACTGCTCTTATTGCAACTGCTCACGTTAACGGTTTTCTCCCTAACCAAACTTTTTTTTTCTGTAAAGCGCTTAACGACCCAAAAGTGAAATTAGCGCTATATAAAAGTTCAAATAAAAAAATTATATATAAGCTGGATTCCTTTACTACAAAGCACTAGAAATCTGCTGCGGTGTCTCCTCCTACCCAGGTCATGGAGCTGGACGATGCCACAGAGGGATTGGATCAGGGTGCTGAAATGAATGTTACAGTGGCACAGTTCAAATCCCACTTGAATGTAATGTATGAGCAGCTTGATCAACTTGTTTGCAAATATGAATCTACAGATCAGAAAGTCACCAAAGTACAGATGCATATAAACGAGGCTGAAACAACAATCGGAAAACTGTAAGATAATGCAGCTGGTACTGATCACAGAATAAAAGGGCTAGAATCCAGGATGGCTAAAGCTGCAGCCAAGAATGATAATCTAGAGGTACGTTCCCAGAGGAATAACATACGAATTCTTGGCCTATCTGAAAGCTGTGTCACTGGACGAAGGGAGGATTTTCTGGAAAAGGAACTTCCTGGGATCCTTGACTGAATGGATTTGTCACTAGCCTTCACAATTGAGTGGGCATACCATAGCCTGATACCACCCCCTACGCCTGGTCAGGAACCCAGATCTGCCATTGCGAGGATTATGAACTACCATGACAGAGATAAATTGCTGGATGTGGCAAGGAGGAAAGGGGGAACTCCAGTTCCAAAATGCACATCTCTCACTGTATCTGGATTTCTCTCCAATAGTCCAGGTGGCCCGCAAAACCTTCATGGAGGTCAAGAGGTGGATGAGAGACCACAATATTCCGTATGCAATGATGTATCCTGCTTATCTTACTGTAACTATATGGGGCAAACATTTTTTGTTTACAGGTCCAGAGAATGATATGGCTTTTCTGGAAGAATCTCTACCTGTCCTTCCCTCTGGGACTGCTGTTTCAGTAGCCTCTGGACTTGATGGCAATGTCTGAATTTACTACAATTCTATGTTTTAGATGTGTCTTGCTGTCTTTGCAGACACAAGTTAAAAAGTTGAAGTTCTGTAGTCCCCCCTCAAGTCTGCTAGAGGTGATCTGTTTAGTTGGATTGCGGATTATAAGATCCAAGGATTCTCATTTTGCTTTCTCTTCTGTGGTAAGTCCGCAATGCAATTATTCAAGATTTCTGTTCAGGGCAGTTCCGGTATGGTTAGATGACGAAATTCTCTCCTTTGTTCCGGGGCGGGGGGCTAATATTGTTCTATATGTATATACTGTATGTTAAGTGGGCGTGAAACTTGGAATGTATATTCACGTACATGCAATAGTGAAGATGAGATGACCAAGATGGCAAATGTTATCCACCCCTCCAAGTGCCTGGGCGACCCATGCCCTACAACCATAATAAAAAAACACTGGGACATCCTTGGAGGCCCCATCACAGGCATATTTAACTCTTCCTTCAGGGAGGGCATAGTTACCCCTCCACTCAAAGAATCATGGATATCACCACTCCTCACAAAGTGTAACAATTGTCAGAGCGAATCCCACTACTCAAACTGCGAACTCCCGTATGGATCATACCACACTGACCAAAACTATAACAGAAAAAATCAGACAGCATTAGGGCCAACCAACAAATGGCCGCTGGATGACAAACACGATAACCAAAAACCCTGGTAGTGTGATACTAGCAGAAATTGCAAGTACGTCTGACTTGGTGCCCTGCAGATGTTTAAATACCACCAG
>JAWWMD010000094.1:0-10228 GCA_035044885.1 Pseudobranchus striatus | reverse complement strand
CACCTCCCCCTTCCCCTAGCCCTTCTCTGATTGGAGAAGAAGCCTGGTCGGCATTCGGAGGGGTCACCAACCGCCATTAACCTTCCGTCTCATCTCTCCCAAATCTTTGTTAGATATCAATACCACACTCGGGCGGCATCCAATTAGGAGATCGGCCACCCCCATCACACGGTGGCGTTTCCCGATTTTTTCCTACTTTGTCGCGGAACACCACACTAGTGCGCCCCACTAGCTGCGAATCTCAAGCCCTTTGACAACACTCCTCCCACTCCGTTTTTCAAATTCTTCAGGATCTTTCGCGCTATCCCCACACGGCGTTCAAAACCGATCCGTATTACCTTCACATTTATCTGGAAACTCTTCCAGAGTTCTTCCCGCCTTTATTCATATTTGACTGCACGTAGTTTAGTTTCACATTCGATCCTCAATGTGATGGACCCACAGTGCCTAGCCAACGTGCTGGCCTTCGCCTCATCACTGCCTAAGAATACTTGTAAGTTCTATCTTTTTTCTTGGCCAGTCTATTAGAATTATAGAACCTGTTTTTTCCTTCTATTCCATAGAGAAAATCATTTCTCTCCTCCGTTTGGTTTTTCAGTAACATTGGACTCTTTCACATCATTACAAACCGTCTTCATCAACAGCGGTATAGTGGGGATGTCGCCTTCTGCTCTCAGAAGGAGCTTTTGGTGAGCCCCCTAAGCATTTATTCTTTTTTCTGTATTTCCAATTTGTTGGTTTCCTCTGAATTCCATATGTTTCCTATCTAGAGTGTTGCTTTTAGGGATCCTGGTCTCAATTCGAAATCCGCCGGAAGTCACATTCCTTTATTCTTACCTAAACAGGTGATTAACCTTTCATCACCTTTATTTTTATCTCCAATCACCCGCAATTAGTTGTTTATTATATTTATCCATTTGTGTTTATTATCAGGTTTAAGTACCCTGGAGCTCCATCCTTGGTCACCTTTATATCTGAGTATTCCACAAGTCACATCAGGAGATTACAACTGAGAATCACATTTCCAGACGGGCATTCCATGAAAATTTGCAATCCATCCTTTATTCAAAGGTATCTAGCCCCCAATTTATTCAATTTATCTGCATTTAGGGGTATTGGTATATCCATCCGCCTCTAATGGGCTTTTCCATTTTTTGCAGATAATACAACTGGAACTAGGTAAGAATATTTAGTCTTCCTATTCTTTTACACACGATTGGGTGACTTTAGGGTTCTATCTGTTCCTTTTTGCCACTTCCCTAAACATAGTCTTCACTTCTCTCTATCTATTACCTAGCGCCTACCCCACTCTTCATCTATCCAGTTTTCCCTCTAGGGTAGTGCTGCTCTTACTCTCCACCGTGCGCCCTCCTCCCTCTTCACCTTAGTCCCATTTTTATTTAGGAGGCGCAGCACATAGGAGAATCATGTGTTTCTATGACAGTATGTCGACAGAGGAGCTGGAAGCTCTGTTTGAAATAGATTGCCCAATTATCTCTAACCATGAAATCGGCAATCTGAAAGTAGACATGCAAGAACTTGAAAAAGCGCTGCACGATTATACACGCATGCTATGGGATATCAGGAGTTTTAGGATCTACATTTCTCATAAAATTACTCCTAGAGGCCTTAGAATAGAAAAGCGTCCCACTGTGAATCAAAATAACACCGAGTTCATTCAGGAATGGGACAATATATTAGAAAAGTGCACAGTTAGTCTACTAAAACTCCTTTTAAGATATAGGGAGCAAGACATCTTAACCCAGCTGGACAAAATCTCTATGATTAAGAACAAATTGGAACCGTTTAGGTCCAACTTACAAGTTATGGGCCTAACTACACAAATAGTGAATAGTACACATAATCTAGACAATAAACTGAAAAGTTTAAAAATTGGAAAAGTTAAAAGGGATAGAAAAGATTACAACGATAACCAAATACATACATATAAAAAACGTGACATTCCACCATTAACATCAACACAAAATCCGCCATTGGGTAATTTTTCATCTAGAAATCAAAATACAAAAGGACAGATACCTTCCAATAATAAACATTTTCGTATGAAATCCTATCCTTCTCACAATGTACAAAAGGAACCACCAACACGACCAGTTGGTCCAATTTATTATGAACATAAACAGAATTATAACAGAGAGCCCAATTTGGGACATAGAAATCCCACTTACCAGCAATATCAGCAATCTCTCTCTAGGAATAATGCAATCTCAGGGGCATCTAAATCCAAAGGCCTCCTTCCCACCCCAAATATGGGTCCTCAGGAACCGGATATAGAAACACCAGGACCTCCAGCCTGCGATTTTTTGGACCTATTCCCGAATAGATTCCGAATTTTGGAACAGGTGAATGAGGACGGAGAATTCTTCAATAATGAAGGAATGAATGAACAAGAACAGTCTCTGAGAATAGACCAGGAGAACAGTGGGAATATTGAAATAGAAGATGAGCATATTGAGACAGAGGGACTCACAGATGTGATAGATTTTATCGAACAAGACTTTTTGAAAGACATGGAGAATAATAAGGATAAAAAAGATTCAGAACAACCTCACTCCTCTTCTTTTTTAGAAAAAAAGAAAAATCAACCACAGACAAGATCAAAAAAAAAAAGGAGAAAAGAAAAAATCATAATTAGAAAAAGAGGTAGCAGAGGAAAAGGGAAATCTAAAAAGAAAAAGGATATCCCCATAGATCTTAAATCCCTCGGTATCTTTAACCTCTCCTCTTACACATTGTCAGATTTGGAAGCAAAAGTACTCGCAAAAGGCCTGAAGTTCGCACCCTCTCACAATATTATTGTTACCAATTTCTTAGAAGATCTTGAGGCCTTCCGAAGACGGATCTGTCTTAGAAAATATTTTAGCGAAAAAACGCAAGAGAATGTTGACCAAACCCCTATCTTCTTGGATATGTTTGACCATTCAGCATTGAAACCAGGTTCTTCCTTTTATCCTAGACATGTCGCAACAGAAAGTATGACCCGTTTCTTTAAAAACGTTGCAGAAGGTGTATTAAATCTATCAAGAAATGATACGACCAATAATCTGACTGCTAGGGAAAAGGCAGCAATTAATAAACTCAAAAACAACAAAAATTTGATAATTAAACCGGCCGACAAGGGGGGGGGTATAGTTCTATTAAATATAGAAGACTATATTAAGGAGGCCCATCGGCAATTGGAAGATTCCACCACGTATATTAAATTAGAGAAGGATCCCTCTAATGAATGGTGGAATAAATTGTATGAACTATGTTCAGAAGGCTTCAACAAAGGGATATTAACTGAAAAAGAAAAAGTATTTTTAACCAAAAAAGATTTTTCAATAGCACATATTTACTTTCTTCCCAAGGTGCATAAAAATTCAGCTAATCCACCCGGCCGCCCGATTGTTTCGGGCTGCGATTGCCTAACAACAAATTTATCCAAATATCTGGACACTATGCTACAACCTTTAGTTTCCAAAGATATTTCGCATTTAAAGAGTTCTACGGACTTAATCCATCTGTTAGGTAAAATACCCTGGAAAGAAGAGTATATTTTGTGCACATCAGATGTAAGCTCTCTATATACCTCTATCCAGCATGAAAATGGTTTGAAAGCGGTCAAACAATCCATTATCCAACATAATTACTACCATCAGGAACAAAGCAATTTCATTCTAGCAGGGATTCGCTTTGTGCTAAATCATAATTACTTTTTGTTTGGAAATGAGATTTTCAAGCAAATTTGCGGGACAGCAATGGGGACCCGCTTCGCTCCCAGCTACGCCAATATTTATATGGGTAGGTGGGAGGACGTAGCAATTTGGGGCAATTCCATCTATAGACAAAACATCTTGCTATATAAGAGATATATAGATGATCTGTTTTTAATTTGGCGTGGTGATGAAAAAAGCCTACTTGACTTTTGGAAAGAGGCGAATACGAATGATCTGGGTCTAAGGTTCACCACCGTTTTTAATAAACATGAGGTGGTGTTCCTAGACTTAGAAATTTTTATCGAAAACCAAAGTATCAACACACGCACACATTTTAAAGATGTTAATGTAAACTCTTATATCCCATACACGAGTTGCCACTATCGCCCTTGGCTCAGCAACATACCAAAATCTCAAGCTATAAGAATCCGGAGGAATTGTAGTAAAGAAAGCGATTACCTTAGACAAGCATCACTTTTAACTGAGAGATTTAAAGATAGAGGATATGATAGAACCAAGGTAGAAGAGACAATGAAAAATATAGGCGAGAAACCACAAGAATTTTTTTTAGAAACTCGCAAAAAAGAAGAAAACAGTTCGATGAAAGACCGCCTTCCATTAATTACCCAATATTGCTCGGAACAACAAGAAATAAAGAACATCATTTCACAAAATTGGCACATACTTCAAATGGATCCGATGATCAAACATCTTATCCCTGAGAGACCTCTGGTAGTCTTCAGAGGAGCCCCAACATTAAGAAACATGCTGGTTAGAGGTAGGCTACCTACTAGCAATAAGAAATCTGAACCATTTTTAGTCCCTAAGGGGTTCTATTACTGTAAGAGCTGTATTGGCTGTAAAAATCAACCAAGCCACGTTAAAACAGCTACTACACATCTAAGTGGCTTTCCCCTAAAAACCTATGTTATACAAGAGGCCATTACTTGTCACTCTACTTACGTAGTATATAGACTCACATGCGATTGCGGATTTACCTATATTGGGCAAACCAGAAGGAACTTAAAGGTGAGAATTGCAGAGCATATTTTTAATATTAGGAAGAGCTTAGAAACTCATTCAGTCTCTGCTCATTTTAAAAAATTCCACGAAAGTAATCCCAAGTCCCTCAGGTTTGTAGGGATTGAGTGCTTAAGTAAAAAAGATAGTCAGATCCTTAATAAAAAGGAACTCTTGTGGATGTGGAAAACGGGTAGTTTAGGCAAAAATGGCCTCAATATTGATTGCCATTTAGTCTGAGGTGGTATTTCATTAGGGCTAGAAGTTCGTGGGAATTTCGCCACTCCATAAGTCTTAAATCTTGCTCCTTAGTGGTTAATCTGTCTAGAATGAATATTCATGAAGAACAACCTGTGAGTAACACGATGTGTCCCATACTCCCAAATTCCTGTTCAACCTTGTTATTTAATAAAGTTTTTTACAAATAATTTTTTTTTTATATAAGTTATTTTAAGTAACATTATTTATTATAATATTAATAAAAAATTCCTTTCAAAATTCTTTTTAAATTTAAGCCGTCTAATTTGTGTCTCTATTCTGGCCTTCTAATGAAAATACTACAGTTCTAGACACTCTATAATGGTGGTTCTGGTTACATTCAGAAAGGAATAGTGTCTCTGTGAGATTAGTGTTTCCCCTTTACACACGTTAGCCAAACAGGAAGTCGTTCTGCGATTCAGGATATAAATATGGAAGTAAGGCTCGTTCACTCTGACCATGACTAAGGAATTTATATTCCGAAACGCGTCGGTTTATCGTGAAAATTGCTGCAGCATCCGAAAGCCTTCTCTTTTACTGAGCCTGCATTCGCACACTACGCTTCCAACCCGTTTGCGCTGTTTCCAATTCGTTGCCGGAAGGTTAAGGGCGGCCGGGTAAGTGCGAGTGCGCGCTCCCCACCTCTCCCCTCCGTTCCCCTCCGGGAGCCCCCCTGTCCCCCTCCACCCCCCCCCTAGCCCTTCTCTGATTGGAGAAGAAGCCTGGTTGGCATACGGAGGGACCACCAGCCGCCATTAACCTTCCGACTCATCTCTTTCAAGTCCCTACCAGATACGATCACCACACTCGGGCGGCACCTAATTAGGATATCGGCCACCCCCTCCACACGGTGGCGTTTCCCGATTTTTTCCCGCTCTGTCCCGGAACACCACACTAGTGTGTCCCACTAGCTGCGAATCCCAGTCCTCTCCGACAACTCTCCTCTCAATTTTTGTTTCGCACCCCGTGATATTATCTAGTGGCACCTTTCAGGATCTATCGCTCCCTTTCCACACGGCGTCCAAAATTGATCCGTTTCACTGCCGCGTTTATCTGGAATCCTTTCCAAAGTTTTTCCCATAGTAGTTTTTTCACTAGCGATCTCTTCATTTATATTTGACTGCACGTTATCTATATCCGCATCTGATCCCCATTAGTGGTGGACCCACAGTGCCTAGCTAACGTGCCGGCCTTCGCCTTCACCACTGCCATAAGAACACTTGTAAGTCCTATCTTCCTTCTTGGCCAGTTTAATAGAACAAAAGAACCTGTTTGTTCCTTCTATCTCATAGAGAAATTCACTCCTCTCCTCCGTTTTGTTTCTCAGTTACATTGGACCTATTCACTTTACTTCCATCCGTCTTCATCAATAGCGGTTTAGTGGGGATGTCGCCTTCTGCTCTCAAAAGGAGCCCTTGGTGAGCCCCCTAGCATTTATTTTCTGCATTTCCATTCTTTTGGTTCCTTTTCCATTCCTTGTGATCCTTATCTAGAGTGTTGCTTTTAGGGATCCTGGCCTCAACTCGAAATCCGCCGAAAGTCACACTCCTTTCTCCTTTACCTACACAGGTATTTAGCCCTTCTTCACCTACATATTCTCACCTACAACACCTCCACGTTGTTTTTCATTTTAATCCCATCGTGTTCATTATCAGGTAAAAGCTGTTTTGGAGCTCCATCCTTGATCATCTCTACATCTGAGAATCCCACAAGCCACATCAGGAGACCACAACTGAGAATCACATTTCCAGACAGGCATTCCATGAAAATTTGCAATCCATCCTTTATACAAAGGTATCTAGCCCACAATTTATTCAATTTATCTGCATTCAAGGGTATCGGTATATCCTCCGCCTCTAATGGGCTCTCCCATTTTTTGCAGATAATACAACTGGAATTAGGTAAGAATATTTAGTCCTTCTTTGTTCTTTCACACACGATTGGGTGACTTTAGGGTTCTAACTGTTCCTCCTTGTCACTTCCCTATACATAGTCTTCACTTCTTCTCCTTTTCTCTTCTTTCCATCACCTAGCGCCTACCCCACTCTTCATCTATCTATTTTTCCCTCTAGGGTAGTGCTGCTTTCACTCTCCACCGTGCGCCCTCCTCCCACTTCACTTAAGCCCCAGCTAATGGCAGGAGGGGAGCCAAGAATCCTAGGGTCTCCAAAAATTCTACAAGGATCTTCTGGATCGTCGGGAACCAGAGGCGTGTCTTCAGGCTCATCCGGAGTCCGAGGGGGATCATCAGGCTCATCCATAGTTTGGGCTGGATCCTCCCAATCTAAAATGGAACAGCAAGTCAACAGAGGTAGTATACGTGGCCTAGTGGTTGTACAGGGCTAGAAATATTTTATAGTGAGATGAGGAATTATTGTTGCACATGTGCAGTAGGGGGAATAACCTCTTGGTAATGGGAGTAGGGATTCAATAGGGAGCCCACAGTGCAGAGAGTAAGAGAAGGAAACATTCAGAGCCCGAAAACTCGTAAAGAGCCTGCAGCAGAGAGGGCAAGGAGAAGGAGCTATTTGGGGACAACATACACCATTCTGACATTCAATCTAACACAGCAACAACAATGAATGCAAATGAGTACATAACCTGCTTATTAAGGGGGGAGCACTATCACCCCATAAATAAAACAAATCTTTAATATTAGAATACTTTAAGAAACGCAGCCAGCATGACAATAGCTGCCAATGGAGGAGGCACCTGGTGGCTCTAATTGCCCCTTTGGCAATCAGGAGCCCCCTGCCATGCCACCTTTATACCAAATCAACCCCACCCCTGCAGCCAGATGGGTGCATTTCCAGTCCTGCGCTGGCCAGGGTCAGGCTAAGATCAAACATTCATTGTAGGTCAGCCTGGTGTGAAACCATGTACCCCAGCTGGCACCAGGGTCAGTCTGAGACCCATAGTAGTCCATCCCGCTGTGAGAACAGGGGCTCCAGCTGGTACCAGGGTTAGCTGAAGACACCAAGAGCTGTAGGACAGCCCGGTGTGTGCTCCCAGGTGCACCAGTTGGTACCAGGATCAGTTTAAGACCTACCATCCATAGTAGGACAGTTCAGTGTGTGTGCCCAAGTGCTCTAGCTGGTACCAGGGTCAGCCTGAGACCCACCATTCATTGTAGGTCAGCACAGTGTGTGCACCCAGGGTTAGCTTGAGACCCACCATTCATAGTAGGACAGTCCGCTGTGTGCCCAGGTGCTCCAGCATTTACCAGGGCCAGCCTTAGACCTACTATCGATAGTAGCACATCCAGGTGTGTGACTATGGGCTCCAGCTGGTACCAGGGTCAGTCTGAGACCCACCATCCACAACGGGATAGCCCAGTGCGTGTGACTGGGTGTTCCAGCCGGTACCAGGGTCAGCCTGAGACCCTTTATCCATAGGACAGTCCAGTGTGTGTTCCCGGGGGCTCCAGCTGGTATCACTCCACAGGGACCCCTTAGTTTGTGACAAAAAGAAAGGTATTAATATCAAATTTGAAATATTATGGCTCCAAGATAAACAAAACCCTGGACAGGATGGGTGGGAAAATAAAAGTCTTGTTCTACAAACCACATGGTGAGAGGCTAAACAAGGGGTGAGCACCTTGATAAATAGAGGTTTACCTGGCCCTGCATGTGACGTCACTGTAGCACACTTTGAGGCCAACTGCAATGGGAGGGTGTGGGGACAAGCCAACATCTAATGCTTTAGGCTGGTGAAAGTCAGAGAGGTCTCTTCACTCTCCCAGTCCTGTCACTGATTGCCCCTTCCCCCTCATCACCCACCCGCTGGGGCCACTAACCACCCCAGTGGCCAAAAAACACTGCCACCATTCCACCTCATCCCTAGAGGTGACCGCTCCCCGTACCTTGCCCTGGAATGATCTAATCAGGTTAAGAAAGGCAGAGTTAGCTCTGGAGCCAGAGCGGGCCTTGGCAAAAGGCATACATGAGACACTTTGACCCCCTTCAGGATCCCCCCGGTCTGCACTCACCAGGTTCCAGGTGGCACAGTGGAGCTCCTGCCTGGAGATGCTGTAGCTTGACCAGCTTCCTGAGTGTCTGAGGCCACTTTTTCCTCCACACTGTGTGGGTCCATATCCTGCATAATGAAGTGCAATTTACCATAACACGTGGCAGACGGGAGGTCCCAGTCCACTGGCACATGGCCAGCATTCTACACTACTTATAGGTCAGTCAATGCTGTTAGTCTGGTAGCATCCAATCAACCCAACCGGCCATAGTTGATTTTGGACTCATGCTACTAGACTGACCTCCTTGGCTGGCCTAGGAGCAGCCTTGCTGCATTCGAGGAGTGACCTGGCCTTACAAGTGCCTTGATGGACCACAGGTCTCAAGCGAGGAGCCTTGATGGGCCATGGGCTTCAAGCAATGGTACAAAAAAACACCTTTTTCTTATGTGGGATGGGAGGGAGTTTATTATGGTCCAGTGTGGCGCTGGTCATACCTTATGGTGGAGCCACCTCTGATGAAGGGTGCTGTCCGAATGGTCTGTGCTTATCGGAGAATCACTCACCTAGTCTCAGTTCACTCTCCCGAGACCATCCATTATTTGGTCAATCGCCCTGATCCCTAAATATGGCAGGTCTCCCCTCAAGACTGCAGGCCACACCTTAACAGGTGTGAATGGAGAAGACAGGCCAAAAAGAATGTTACATTAATCCCCCCAGGAACTGGTCATCTGCTCTGGATCTCATGCCTCTCAAGGAACGCAAGGTAGGAAGTGGGAAACACCTGATGGTACCCCATCACAGAACAGTGAGGCACTGTGTTTCCATGCCAGTTTTAGCCTTACAGACTGGAGAGCCATTAGGGGCCTGGATCATGAACACATATGCCTAAAAAGTTGCAAACTTATACTATTCCAATATATTTGGGGGAAAATGGCTTCTTTTTTGGGGGACCCCCAGCTTTACGAATATTGGTGTCAAATTTCAGAACGTCAGACTGGTCACCACATTCCCGGTTCTGGGAGGTTTATTTTACGAGATGAGAAAGTTAATTTCAGAAAAAGGTCTCCAATTGTCAGGGTTCCCGTTGCTGCTGCCACCCCTGACTCCCAAGGGTCCCAGGCTCAGGGTCCCAATGTATCTAGTTCAGCTCTCACTGATTCCCAAGGGTCCCAGGCTCAGGGTCCCAATGTCTCTAGCTCAGCTCTCACTGATTCCCAAGTGTCCCAGGCTCAGGGTCCCAGTGTTCCCAGTTCTGCTCTCACTG
>JAWWMD010000093.1:0-10276 GCA_035044885.1 Pseudobranchus striatus | reverse complement strand
GCATTGGGCTTAGCGCAACGGCTTCTCATTGGCTGAAAAGTTTACCGGGGAACATCTGCTGGACCAAACTGTCATAAGGGGACAAAAGTTATTTGCACCTGTCTTTTCTATTAGCGGTTAGAATGTATTTGCAGAATAGGGTATATCTCAGCAATGGAGCAACCGATTTGGACGAGGTTTGCTCTGGCTATTCCAATAGAATCAGATCTTCAATATGGACACTGTCTGGACGAACCAGGACCCTAGGCTTTACCTATGGAGAAGGAAAAAGACCTAATAGGCCAGGAATCTCACCGGTAGAGGTGCGGGAGATCCTAGATCTGGGAAGGGACGGATAGGCAGGTCAGTGACACTTCCTAACAGCCGTTGGACATACCTGTGGGAGAGCTCAAGCTAAGAAACTCACCCCCCTTCTTGCAGGTAGTGGTCGCATCAAATGCTGGGGCACCTGACAACTTGCTCTGGGCAGACCCTGGAAGAACCTGGTCGAGGAGAACGCATACACGGAACTTGGGACGTCCGCAGGCTCCTTCGACGACGAGCAGCAGCAGACTTGACGACAAGCAGCAGAGATAAGCACACAGGGCGCAGCTGGATCTTCGGACGGATCACCGCAGTTAGGCTTCACTGGAGTCTCAGTCGTCTTCACTCAGGAAGGTGCTGATTCTCAGAGGCACTCTTCTGTTCCTGGAAGTCTTCACTGGCAGACCAAGGAGTCTTCTCTTAGTTGAAAGAAGCTGGTTCGGCAGGAGAATCTTCACAGCAGAGTTAGCAGATCATTTCAGCATACAGGTTCGCAGACATCATCTTCTTCTCCTCGTAGATGAATGGAGAGAGCTTCCTCGTGGCATTCAGGATTCAGAGTAGAGAGAGAGCGGGCTCTTGGGACCTAGCTTTTATTCCGATTTCCCTAAGGGACATGATCTCTAGTGGAAGTACACTAATTAAGAAAAATAATCCCTGGTTCAAAACCAGTAGGGATATTCCTAAGATTTCCTTAGCCAATGGCTAGAGGGGATTTCAACTCCGTGCTAAGGCAGACTGCTCACAAATTTGTGACGTGGCAGAAAGAGTTCCTTGTGGCTTCAAAGGAGTTCACACCTTTGCCTTCTGCGCCGGACAGGGACAATAGACTGGGCCTAGCAGGATGTTTCTAACAGCAGGGGATCGCTTATCAGTGATTAACATCATGTTCAGAGCAGACCTTGCCTATTGTTAATATAAGCAGTTTGGGTGCCTGGATAGACTTGATGTTGCCTGACTCAGGGACTGTTTCCAACTCGAATATAAGGAATTAAAGGGAATTAAATTATATTCTCCCATAACCTGGAAACTGTATAGGTTATACTTCAGCCATCAGTGAGGCTTTGCAGTATAAATTCAGGGCTTCGTAAAAAGTCCAAACATGAGTGTGCAGGCTTTTAGGAACACGTGAAATGCTTTAAATAGCATTTTACACGGAAAGGCGTTAGGCGTTTAAACTACCCTTTCTATCTAAAAGTATTTCTATTCTACAGGGCTTAACCTATTTACTTTATACTGGGACTGTAATGTACAGTGTTTCAGAATAGGTACTATGGAGGTTACTGAAGGTAATAGACTGTGATTTGCACGGAAGGAAGGTTTCCTTCTGCTTAGTGCAACAGCAGGACAAGGCTTCAGTCGATGCAAAAGCAGTTATAAGTATTTCTTATGTGCTTTTGTATTCTAGAATATAGGTTTCAGGAGACTGCCTGAAATTCCTATTATGGATTAGTAATCGCTGCCACCAAACGACTAGAAGGCGTCCTGGGGATTCTAAAACAGATGATATGTTGTGTCAGCGTATTGTGCTGTACAGAGGACAATGGGAGCTCGCAGGGTCGGGTTAAACCACGAGGCAGCGGCCATTTTGTTAACCATACACAAGCAGGGATCCAGATTTGGTGGGGTCGGGGTCATACAAATAGATCAACCTATGACATGTAATATGTCCTAGAATAGGCATTCATCATAGCATTATGATGCCAAAATTAGCAAAAAGATTCATAAATGCTAGATGGTTAAAAATTCTCTTCACACTATCTTTCAGCGATTGCAGCCTACAGAAATACCCCAGACTTATCTTTTTCGGTGTACACCCCTGTCATTAAAAGACGTTTTACCAAATTGAAACGTATGTACCCGGATGTGCAAAGGGCGCTCAGATTTTACCTGGATAGAACCAGAGGATTCAGGAAACATCCTGCATGGTTTGTCACCTGTGGTGGTAATTCTCCTGGAGCTCAGACTTAAAAAGCGTTCATCATCGGTGGATTGTGTCCTGCATTTCTAAATGCTATGAACTACACAATTTGCCTACCCAAATTGGGGTGCATGCTCATTCCACTAGAGCCAAAGCAGCATCAGTGTCATTCGCCCAACATGTTCCTATTCAAGACATCTGTAAAGCAACCACATGGGGCCTCACCTCAGGCATTCTGCAAATGTTACTCCCTCAATACATCTTCGAGAGCGCATGCCAAGTTTGGGCTCGAGGTTCTCAAGAGCATTTATGCTTGAGCTTATCTGCTTCCTCCAAGTGGGCCATCTTTTTAATCTGGGTCCCAACCAGTTGGGACCATGCTGGGACCATTGTGTCAGAAAGAAGAAAAGTTACGATCACCTCGATGTTCTTGTCTGCGGAGTCATTCTTGATAATTCCCCAGCCACAGGCTGAGATCTGGAGATTTTCTTAAAATGTTTCTTCTTGGCCAGCAGAGGGAGCCCTCTCATACACTCGGTTCCTGCCGGAGTCGCCCGGCTCTATGACCGGCGTTGTGGCGTGATGACGTCACCTAGTGTATATAGAGAACCACCTGCGTCTTTGTCTTTTCTCTTTTTCTTCCAGCGAGGGATCTGGGAGACTCATCGGAGGGGCACGTCCATCCGAACAAGACCAGAACGCAAAAGGAATCCCAAAAAACAAATAAAAGAAGACTGAATATCTACCAGGACACAAAGTTGGCTAAAGGTATGTCCAACCAAGGCCCCACAAAATCCCGATGGCGGGCCCGCACCAGGCCCCGGGCGGTGGCCCACGCAGCAGACATGCCGCCACAACCCAGTTTGAAGCACTGTATGAAGTGCAACCGGATTATGTCGGTTACGGACCCATGTGAGCACTGCCTTCAGTGTCTGGGGAGTAGGCATGTACTCCACCCCGAAGAATGCGACAAATGCAAAAGAATAGCATCTAAAACGATTAGACAGAGACGCTCCAGGTTTGAGGAGCTCTGCAGAAGCCTCTCGCACCAATCTCCGACAAGGTCCCCCACGTTCAACGTCGCGATCGCCATCACCCAAGACGAGAGCTCGCGAGAGGTCACCACGCCGGCGCAGCGAGCCCTGACATCGAGGTCGCACCGTGCAGCCTGACACTGACTGATGCAGATGGACTACGCAGGGTGCCAACCGATGCCGCAGCGACATCCAGACTGGCCTTGCCTCAGACATCCCCAGGATCTCGATGCCGACCGATGCCGGAGGAACAATCTACGCCGGCCAAACCGACGCCCCAGGACGATGTCTGGGCCGGAACTGACATCGAGACAGACGCTGGGCTCGACTCCGGCAAAGCAGAGGAAAGCCAGCAACTCCCCATTCTGGAAATAGAACTGCCTCCAACACCCTCGGAAGGAAAAGCAAAACAAAGATAAAGACCTAGGCTGAGCCCTGTCCTCGGGCCTATACCAGCCTTCATGTAACCGAGGGAGGCGCCACCACAACCCAAGCCTACCCCGCCTCCTACGCTGTGGCTCTTCCCACCGCAGCCAGTCTCAATGGCTGTGCCAGTTCTCTATCCGGCGCTGCAACAACAACAACAGAGGCAGACAGACTTCGAGCAGATGATCATTCGAAGCATCAGTACCTTGGCCACCCTGGCAGAGCAAAAATCTCCACGCAAAAGCCACCGTAAGCACACGGCATAATCCTCCTCTGGGGAAGAACCGTCCACATCAGCCTCCACTAATAGCGAGTGGGAACAGCTGGAAGATTGGGGGCAAGACAAAGAATTGGAACAAGAGTTCATTTGAAAAACCTGATGACACCGTGGTCATAGATGATCATTATGACGACGCAAGTGCAGTGCAGGACCTCAAATACACGACTGATCTCAACACCAGCCCAGACAGAAAGATCGAAGGGGGGGGGGGTCAAACCACCACTTTCCTGTGATATAATAAGATACCAAGAAATGATGGCGAGGGCAGCTCCAGTACTAAAAATAAAACCTGCACAAAAGTCTCTGAAACCCCCGGACAACATCACTAGTATCCTGGTGGAAGAGCCAACTGTCCCACCCACGGCATTAGCCCTCCTGAAAGCAGTACAGGAGAATCACGTCCGGGTCTGGGAGAAGTCTGCCATGGTGCTGGCAGCGGACAGAAAACTATCAAGAAAAAACGCATTGAGCCAGGAGGCCCCTGAATATATAGCCTCCAACCAGATCCAGATTCCCCGGTAGTAGCGGCAGCGCACTCCAAGGGAAATCCAAATCCATACCCTAATATCCCCCAGACCGAGATTCAAAGAAGCTGGATGCCTTCAACAGGAAAGCTTACGCCAACGCGTCAATGTCTGAGAGCAGCCAATGCTGCTGTATACATGGCAAAATACAAGCACTCCCTTGGGGAGATGATAGCAAAATACCGCCAACACCTGCCAGAGGACAAGGTCCTGGAGTTTGATACACTCTGCAAAGAGAGCGCCGAAGCAACAAAGAACACAATGAAAACCAACCTCGAATTGGCAGACTGCGCGGCAAGGGCCATGGCAAACGCCATCGCCATGAGGCGCCACGCATGGCTGAGGCTCACCGGATTTGCCACTGAGGTACAATCTAAACTCATAGATATGCCTTTCAAAGGAACAAAGCTATTCAGCGACAAAATAGACTCTACACTTGACAAGTTCAAAGAACTAAAGGTGGCACTGCGCACCTTAGGATTAGGTAACCCACCACAGGGTGCCAACAGCCAGAGAGTGGGGCCTTCATCAAGGGGCTATCCGCAATGAGGTCAACAGCGTCTTTACCCCTACAAGCCCCAGCAACAACACCAGCAGTAACAAAGCAATAGAGGCCAACGTCCTCACCGCAGGCCTTCGAGAGGTGGCAGAGGGGGTCAAAGGAAACCATCAAACCCTCCATCAGGCAAAAACACCAAGCCATAGGTGTTTTCAGCACTCCCTGTAAGGGAGTTGGAACCAGCAACTCCTGCATATACGGCCAACACAGAGACCCACGCAACACCGATGGGAGGCTGAATATCATCCTTCGCCCGACACTGGCCACAAATAATATCAGACAGGTGGGTGCTGAATATCATTGAACGGGGCTACTTCATCCCAGTCGAGGGAGTACCGCCCACATCATACAAGACACGCCAGGAGCAGACTCCAATGCGTTTACTGCTACACCTGGAAGTTCAAAAATTGCTGCAAAAGGAGGCAATAGAGCCAGTGCCGCCGATGCAACGTGGACAAGGCTTCTACTCAAACTTTTTTCTCATGCCAAAGAAGAACACGACAGAAATGGGTACCGTCATGGACCTCTCACCCTTCAGCAAGTTTGTGAAATATGAACCCTTCAAAATGATAACTCTACCTCAAATAATGAACCTAATGGAAGAAAACGACTGGATGGCATCACTAGATCTTCAGGACGCCTACTTCCCCATACCAGTGCACAAAACCAGCAGATGCTTCCTTCGGTTCAGAGTGGGGGACGAACGCTTGTAGTTCAAGGTACTGCCGTTCGGACTCACATCATCACCCAGAGTCTTCGCAAAGGTTATGGCAGTGGTAACAGCACATCTGAGATTACAGGGCATAAAAGTGTTCCCCTATCTTGACGACTGTCTCATAAAAGATACGAGCAAAGAGCCGTGACGAAAACCACACGACTGTTACACAAGCTGGGTTTCTCCATCAACGAAAACAAATCACGCCTCGTTCCGTCAACAGCCCTGCAATTCATAGGAGCAATATTCGACACCAAAAAACATCAGGTATCACTCCCTCCAGAAAGAGATTAAGCCATACAGCAAACGGCACAGCAGTTCACATAGGGCACTCGCAGACCGGCACGCCTGTACCTGCGCCTGCTAAGCCTCATGGCCTCCTGTATCCCTGTCCTTCCAAAATCAAGGCTAAGGATGTGCCTGGTACAATGGCACCTCAGGTGACACTGGTCCCAGATAAAGATAAACTTGAGAAGATCCCAGTATTGGGAGGACTGGAAAAAAAGTCTCAGATGGTGGTGCTCAACACACAACCCGACAAAGGGATACCCCCTAAGAAAGCAGGTATACGAAAGAATACTGATGACGGACTCATCCCTTTCGGGCTGGGGTGCACATTTGGGAGACCTAAACATATCAGGTTTATGGTCCCAGAAAGAATCCCAGTATCACATCAACATCCTAGAGCTTAAAGCGATAAGGCTAGCACTACTTGCCTTCCAACAACAGATAAGTCGAAGAGCTGTGATGATCATGACCTACAACTCCACAGCAGTGCATTACATCAGCATAAAAGGAGGAGTGGCATCATGGTCCCTATGCATGGAAGCAGTGTCCACTTGGCTCTGGTGCATAAAGAACGACGCCCATCCCTTTGCAGTACACCTGGTGGGAGACTACAATGTCGGAGCGATCAAGCTCAGCAGATGCACCCACCTGACACATGAGTGGGAGCAGAACCACAAAGTGACTCGAGACCTCTTTAATCAATGGGGCTATCCACGAATAGACCTATTTGTGACAGCCCACAACATGAAGTGCCAGCTGTTCTGCGCGAGACTGGGCAGAGGAAGAAACTGCCAGGGAGACGCTCACTCATCCATAGGGATTCGACCTCATGTATGCTTTTCCACCGATGCCACTGCTACCAAAGGTCATCAGAAACATAAGGACAGGTTGGGGTACAGTCACCCTCATTGCTACAAATTGGCCCAGGAGGATGTGGTACACAGAACTGGTACGCATGTCGGCATCACCACGGAGGAAGCTGGTCAGCCCATGTCTGTTGACCATGGACAGAGGCCAGATCATACACCCCAACCCGGGGATGATGAACCTGTACGCCTGGCTTCTGAAAGGACGAGGTACCTAGGCGAGAGCCTATCAGAACCTGTGCTGGGGGTTTTACTGAATGCGAGGAAAACCTCTACCAGGCAAGTGTATACTATGCACTGGAAATTGTTCAGTAAATGGTGTGAAGGCAGGGGGGAGATCATGCACAGAACCCCTCCTTAGGCACTATTCTAAGGTATTGTCTACACTTAGCACAGCAAGGCAAGTTACAATCCACCATAAAAGGGTTCATAGCGGCCATATCACTCTTTTCAAGGAACATATCAGAACAGTCACTGTTCAGAGAACGCCTGGTTAAACAACTCCTTAAAGGACTCGCATCAATTCCCACCAAAACCATACAAACCGGTCTCGTGGGACTTGAACTTGGTACTGAACCACCTAATGGGTGTACCATTTGAACCACTACAATCATGCCCATTACAGCTTCTGTCATGGAAGACCGCCTTCCTAGTGGCCATCACCACCACTAGGAGGGTTGGGGAACTACAGGCGCTATCCATAGAACCACCTTTCCTCACAATAACGAAAGAGAAAGTTATACTAAGACACAAACCCTCCTTCCTCCCGAAGGTAGTGTCCCCCTTCCACCTCAGCCAGTCCATAGTGCTTCTGGCATTCTGCCCGCCACAGCATGTTTACAAAAGGGAACAGAGGTTATACAGACTAGACCCGACAAGGACATTGGGTTTCTACCTCCGTAGAACCAAGGAGTTGCGGAAGGATTCCCAACTGTTTGTGGCCTATGGGGGCAGGACAAGAGGAAAAGCGGTTGTTAAAAGAACCATCTCCTCCTGGGTGTTCTCCTGCATAAATCTAGCATACAAGGCGGCAAGTAGAGACCCCCCCATGGGCATTAGAGCCCATTCCACCAGGGGCATGGCAGCTATGGTCGCACTCCTGGTCCCTGTACAAGACATTTGCAACGTGGCCACATGGGCCTTCCTACACACCTTCACAAGACATTATTGCCTTGATATATATACAAGGGAAGGGGCACAAAGTTTGCTAAGACAATCGTGGCACAGGCCCTTTCCCAAGTGGGAATAGATGCCCCCCCCCCCAAGAGATTCCACAACCTAGTGGGACAGCAGGGGTATTCTATCAAGAATGACTCTGCAGACAAGAACATTAAGGCGATGGACAAAGTTACGTACCTTCGGTATTGGTTTATCACGTAGATGTACATCTTGTCTGCAGAGTCATTCCAATCACCCTCCTCGCGGGGGGGGGGATGGGATATATAAAAAAAAAAAGATATATACACACGCACACACACAAACACACTGTATGTTACATATATACAGGCATACAGAATGTATGTTAATAAGATTGTACTGCATAAGAGAACAATGTATAAGGCCATTATGCACAAGTGCCTATGTACAATAAAGGATGTATACTGTAGCTCATATCCTCTCTTAGTATGCCAAAGAACAAAGGCCAAGACGCAGGCGGTTCCCTGTATGCACTCAGGGATGTCATCCCACCATGATGCCGGTCATAGAGCCAGGCGACTCCAGCAGGAGCCGAGATTGCAGGAGAGGGCTCCCCCTGCTGGCCAAGAAGAAACATTTAAAGAAATTCTCCCGGATCCCAGCCTGCGGCTGCAGAATTATCAAGAATGACTCTGCAGACAAGATGTACATCTAGGTGATAAACTGTTACAGAATGTATGTAACTTTGTCCTTTTTGTTGACTCTGGTTCTCTTAACAGCTCCTGTCATTTTACCAACTGGCCCCTCCCCCTTCCCTCTTCAAGTCATCCATCACGACTGACTTAAGAGGCTGGGATCTGTCAGAGGAGGGCCGAAACCGTCACACCGGAATCGCAGGCGTGGTGGGTTTCACTCATTCAAAAATTAGTTTATGCTTTTGCAATTTCAAATTCTGACCATGGGATGGCAGGGTTCCCCAATCGATTGGTACCATGACAGGACATGTTAAGAGAACCAGGAACATTTAAATTGTGTGGTTGTTATTCAAACAGTTCATGGGCCTTCGTTTAAAATGTCACATTAATTTGTTTCTTAAAAGTTAAGTCAGTTGATTTCCATGTACTCCTTTTATTTACACTTGTTGCCTCAATTTAGATTTAGGTTACTTCATTGGAATTCCTTTTGAAATGTTGCATTCTTGTTCCTTACATCAAACATAGATTTTCTCATACCTGCCTCTTCAACAAAGGAATTCTGCAAACCCTTTGTTTACCTCCTGAAGCAACGCCCCAGAGGCAAATAGCCTGGCTCTTTAATCAGTCCCACCAAATTAGGAATGTGTCGGAATCTTATATTGGATTTAGGAGTAGTTAACTTCACGTAGATTCTGGTCAGATTTGCAGTTCATCCATTTGTCCCCAGTTAGCTGTATCCTGTTATGCACTTGCCTACAAACTAAAGGACTGTGCAGTCTACGTGGGGTGTAACCAAGGAAAATGTGTATTTTGTGTAGGGGGGCTCATAGGCATGGTAAGGCTCTGTAGTACAAATAGGTAGACCAATTGCTGGGTCAGAAGTTCACAACTCTGGGATTATTTTGGCTCTCAAATTTCTAGCACAGTTAATTCCTTTTGAGAACTCTTTATTATCCTGCACATGCCACAGAGTCTGAACAGGCCTGCTAATTGGGCAGAGGTAAATGTACTGAAATTTCTATAGCACAGCTTATCAACCGTGAGGGTATCCAGGCGCTGTGTTGGCCTGAAAAGGGAATCAAGCCCTAGTCTCTCAGATGTGACTCTGACTCTCTACCCACTGAGCTATATCCAGGCCACAAAGGACTGATGCTAGAAGTTGTACGTGTTCCTCAATAGTAAGGTATGTTCCATTAGGGAATACTATCAAGGCATCCAGGCAGAAAAAATATAGGTTTGCCTTGGTCATGTATGGCTAGGCACAAGTCATCATAGAGGGTCAGGTCCAATCCCTGCGACCAAACCCTTCGAACTGAAGGTGACTGAGGAGCATATTGTGAAAGTGGTCCAAGTACCCAGACAGACTAATTACCTTGGAAACCCTGGTCCAGCATAGGCCATTAACAGCTGTGCTGACCTTCTGGCTGAGGTGCTGGCCAGGATTGTCAACAAGATCTCCTTTGAAGGCTTTGGTTTTACCCCTTTAAAAAAAGATTTGACACTCCATTCTTAAGCAACTAACAGCCTA
>JAWWMD010000092.1:0-10307 GCA_035044885.1 Pseudobranchus striatus | reverse complement strand
ACAGACCAAAGGAGGTCCAAAATCAAAAAAGGGCATGTCAGCCTGGCTTTAAACAGGCCTGGGACAGCAGGAAATCAGGTCAAAATCAGGTTTGCATGCACACCAAAGGAGGTCCAAAATCACAAAAAAAGCCTTGTCAGCCGGGCTTTAAGCAGGCCTGTGACAGCAGAAAATCAGGTCAAAATCAGGTCTGCAAACACACCAAAGGAGGTCCAGAATCACCAAAGGACATGTCAGTCTGGCTATAAACAGGCCTAGGACAGCCAAAAATCAGGTCAAAATCAGGTCTGCAAAAACACCAAAGGAGATTCCAAATCGCCAAAGGGCATGTCAGCCTGGCTTTATACAGTACTGGGTCAGCAGGAAATTAGGTCAAAATTAGGTCTGGAAAAACACCAAATGAGGTCCCAAATCACCAAAAGGCATGTCAGGCTGGCTTTAAACAGGACAGGGACAACAGAAAATCAGGTCAAAATCTGGTCATCAAAAACACCAAAGGAGGTCCCAAATCGCCAAAAAGCATGTCAGTCCGGCATTAAACAGGCCTGGGTCAGTAGAAAATCAGGTCTGCAAAAATACCAAAGGAGGTCCCAAATCACCAAAAGGCATGTCAGCCAAGCTTTAAACAGCCCTGGGATAGCAGAAATTCATGTCAAAATCAGGTCTACATAAACACCAAAGGAGGTCCCAAATCGCCAAAAGGCATGTCATCCCAGCTTTAAGCAGGCCTGGGACTGCAGAAAATCAGATCAAAATCCGGTCTGAAAACAAACCAAAGGAGGTCCAAAATCGCCAAAGGGCATTTTAGGCCAGCTTTAAACAGGCCAGGGACAGCAGAAAATCAGGTCAAAATCAGGTTTGCAAACACACCAAAGGAGGTCCAAAATCGCCAAAGGGCATTTTAGCCTGGCTTTAAACAGAGTTGGGACAGCAGGAAATCAGGTAAAAATCAGGTCTGCATACACACCAAAGGAGGTCCAGAATGGCAAAAAGGCATGAGAGAGTGGCTTCGGACAGGCCTGGGAACACAGAAAATCATTCATGTCAGGTCTGCAAAAAACACCAAACGAGGTCCCAAATCATCAAAAGGAATGTCAGCCCGGCTTTAAACAGGAATGGAAGAGCAGAAAATCAGGTCAAAATCTGGAATGCAAACACACCAAAGGAAGATTCAAAATCCCCAAAGGGCATGTCAGCCTGGCTTTACACTGGCCTGGGAAAGCAGAAAATCAGGTCAAAATCAGTTCTGAAAAAACACCAAAGGAGGTCCCAAATCAGCAAAAGGCATGTCAGTCTGGCTTTAAACAGGCCTGCGACAGCAGGAAATCAGATAAAAATTAGGTCTGCATATACACCAAAGGAGGTCCAAAATTGCCAAGGGGCATGTCAGCCCAGCATTAAACAGGCCTAGTATAGCAGAAAAACCGGTCTGCAAACACACCAAAGGAGGTCCAAAATCGCTAAAGTGTTTGTCTACCCTGGTTTAAACAGGCCTGGGACAGCAGAAAATCAGGTCAATGTCAGTTCAGCAAAAACACCAAAAACGATCCCAAATCACCAAAAGGCATGTCAGCCCGTCTTTAATCAGGCCCGGGACAGCAGAAAATCAGGTCAAAATCAGGTCTGCAAGCACAAAACAGGAGTTCCAAAATCACCAAAGTGTATTTCAGCCTGGCTTTAATCAGGCCTGAAACAGCAGAAATTCAGGCAAATATCAGGTCTGCAAAAACACATCAAGTGAGGTCTCCAATCGTGAAAAGGCATGTCAGCCCGGATTTAAATTGGCCTGGGACAGCAGAAAATCAGGTCATAATCAGGTCTACAAAAACATCAAAGGAGGTTCCAAATTCTGAAAAGGCATGTCAGCCCGACTTTAAACAGGACTGGGACAGCAGAAAATCTCTTCAAAATCAGGACTGCAAACACACCAAAGGAGGTCCAAAATCAGCAAAAGGCATGTCAGCCTTGCATAAAATAGACCTGGGACAGCAGAAAATCAAGTCAAAATCAGGTCTGCAAACACACCAAAGGAGGTCCAGAATCGCCAAAGTGTATGTCAGCCCGGCTTTAAACAGGCCTGGGTAAGCAAAAATCAGGTCAATATGAGTTGTGCAGAAACCCCATAGGAGGTCCCAAATCGCCAAAAGGCATGTCAGCCCAGCTTTAAACAGGTCTGGGACAGTAGAAAATTAGGTCAAAATTATGTCTGCGACTTCCGGTATGGCGCAACTGAAGATGGCCGCCTAAGCACGCTGCTCCCGAGCCGGCTCTCCTTCTGCACCACTGAACGCCCTCTTCCAGGCGTTCTAAGCGGCACAGCACTTAGGAACAGATCGGGGAAGGTATGAGCGTCATAGACGTGGTGTTTCTGGACTCGGATGCCCCGTAGCGAAGTGAGCCGCGGGACGTGTTTCTCCTCCCCCCTCCGCCATTGAACTCGGAAGCCCGGCGCTCGTGCCCTGGGGAGCTTGGACTCTGGGCAGCCCTACTGAGGAGCCGCGTGAGCCGAACACGGGTGCCTGCGCCTAAACACAGCCCAGCATTATCCCCTCTGATTTTGCGGGAACTCCTGGACACCGATGGACTTTTCGGGGAGTGCGGCGGAGCCGCAGAGCACCAGCCATTGAGAAGGGGCTCGGAGGGGACTTCCATCGCTGTGCTCGACGGGCATATCGCCGCACCGCCAGGTGCGGTTGGGCTGCCCCCCTCCCTTCTTTGGCGGACCTTGGGGTGATTGACGGGCTAGGTGAGCCCACATACTCCTTGCCCCACTTCTACCTTCTGTGGTCCCCAGATCGGATTGGCTGTTTAAGTGCTGTTGGTCGAGCTCACTGAGGGGGTCGATCCCTGCTGTGGAAGGCCCGGGTTCGGGTGGTGCCTGCATGTCTTTATACACCCGTGAAGGAGTGATTGTGGGGTGGTCCTAGCCACTGCCTTCACTCTAAGAGCGTCCATCGCCAGCAAACCCCAGCATTGGAGATCTTTGGGGGGGTCGGCTCAGGGTGATGCCCGTGTCCATGGACGCTATGCTGTTCTGAGATGGGGGAGCAGACAGCAGACTTCTCCCCTGCGATGGTGGCCCCCGGAGTGAATCCACCCCCCGGACATGACTGGCAAGAAGCAAGCCGCACCAAAGGCCACCACGTTACGTAAGCTGTGGGCAAGCCACCCGGCAGAGACATTGTCACCAGGGGGAGGTGCGTCCACCTCGTGGAGTGAGATGGCAGAAGGTGATGCCCCACTATCGGCAGCCTCTATGCGGGATCTGCTTACGGAGATGAGAGAAGCAATTAGAGCAGATCACTCTGAGCAACTGCAAAAACTGGAGGCTAGTTGGAAGAAGGACTTCTCAGACCTCTCCACTCAGGTATCTCAGATGGTGGACCGATTGGAATCTAGAGAACAAGAAATGGAACAGCTACATGCGGCGATCCTTAGGTTGGAAGAAAAGGCGGAGCAAATGGATCGAAGGCTGCTCCTGGTGGACGAGCGCTATGAGGATCTTGAAAATCGAAGCAGATGGGATAACGTGCGTTTGCGGGGGATCTCAGAGGGGGCAGAGGGCACAGATCTGGACATGTTCTTGGTCACCTTCTTCAGATCTTTTGTCCCAGAGCTAGGAGCTGATTTCTCTGTGGAAAAATTTGATAGAGCTCACAGAGTGGGGCCGAAACAATCATCAGATACAAGGCTCCCCAGAGATGTTCTGATCAAATTCAGCTCGTTTCGCCTGAAAGAATGGATCATGCTGGCTGCGAGGAAGGCGGGCTCTATTTTATTTAGGGAACAGAAGATTCAGGTCTTTGCAGATTTGTCAAGGCTGACGTTGGTGAGACACCGGGAATTTCGACCCCTGACTGAAATGTTGATACAGAATAAGATCACGTATCGGTGGACCTTCCCGTTTGGCATCTCTTTTCAGTTTGATGGCTCCCTCAGAAGGCTTACCACGTTGGAGGAGATGTCCTCCTTCCTGGGGGGCTCCTCAACCTCAAGGCCTCTTGAATATCTTCCGTTCTCCCAGCAGAGCTCGGACTCAGCTCCAAGATCACAGCGTCTGCAATGGCAAAAGGTCACGAGGACAGGGTGGTGGTCTCGCCGGTGATTGGATTGGGAGTGGGTTTGAGGGTCACTAGGGTGCCTTGGTAACAAACCTCAGGGATGTTTTTACATGAGGAGTTCTATATGGGGTGGTAGGTGAGATTTTTTTGTGTTGGGATGTGGGGATGATTGTTTGAAATGAGGGAGGTGGATTAGAGGCCCCAATTTGGGGGGGGGGAGTAGTTAAGCATGGGGGACGTGGGCTTGGAGAATGTTCTTAGGAAGGGGGGAATGGTTCATGAGGCCCCTCCCTTGTTGGGGGAGGTTCTCATCCCCTTGTGCTATCAAGGGAACTAAAAGTAGAATGGGGATGTCACCTTGCGATATATGATGCTTACCTGGGGCCCAGATAGCATGGATAATCTGGTGTACTTTTGACCCGTAGAACGTCAGGGCAAGCTTAATGTTTTGGTGTAGTAATAATTAAAGTTGGGTTTGAGCTGGGAGTAGGGAGTGCACCCTAGAGGATGTCTCTTTTCTTTTGTAGGGGTGGGCCTGGTTCATTTGGGTCTACTAGTCTGGCTGGTGAGGGGGCCCCGGGGGTCGATTGGCGGCCATGAGATGTAGCGCTGGGTCTGGGGAGCAGGGTATATATGTTTGAAATATGCGGATGATTCGCTCTCACATAATGTGTATTGTTTTAGCGAAGTTAGCCTGTTTGTGTGGGAATCCCGGTGGGTCCCTGCAGGGTGGGGGTGTTGGGAGTGTTATGGGGACTTGTGTTCCTCTTTATGATGTTGATTTGGGCTCCATGTCACATCTTAAGGCAGCCTCTGGCTGGGCAGGGGATGGGGGATGATAGGGGGCGAGTGAAGAGGGATGGCTGCTTATTAATGAAAGTGAACTCATACATAGCGCTTCCCCCTGGGATATAATGGTGTCCTGGTAATGGGCCTCAGCGGGTACTCCTGAAGAGAATGAGAATGGGGAGGGCCGGTGGAGCCGGCGGGGCGGGTTGGTATTGCTCGCCTCGGCTGACTCGGAGTGGGCACTGGGGTTGGCGCTTTGGTTGTTGCCGTTAGGCCCCTGGGACTGGGTCCGGAGGGTTATTGCCCCGGGATCCGTACAGGAGTCTGGGTCACTCGGGGGATGGCTGGCTTGGGCTGTCTCCTGTGGGAAGTCACTGCCATGTGGTCCCTTGGTGGACCATGGGCTTTCTAAGTCATGGTGAGTTTTTGTTTTTGCTATGTCTTTCTTTATTTCTCTCTGTTTACTGTCTCTATATCTTTCAGTTTCTTTTCAACGGTTGGGACCAGATTATGGAGGCGGTGGGAGGTACGGGAGGCAAGACTCAGGTTGGGAGATGGTTAGGTAAGCATTTCGGAATGTGTGGAAGAGGTGGAGGTTTTTCTTATTTTTGGTTTTTCCTTCCCTTTCCGGTCCATGGGATGTTTTGGGTCCGATGTTTAATACAGGCGGCAGTAGCACTAATTCAGCTAAGGGCCTGATGTTGGAGCTAAGGATTTGCTCTCTTAATGTGCACAGTCTGAATTCACCGCATAAACATTCGGCTCTGTTTCCATGGCTTAGGAATAAGGAACCAGATATTTTGATGTTGCAGGAAACGCATTTGCTTGCCCGCGATACATTCCGACTGTGCAGTAAAAAATACTCCACGCAGTTCTTTGCTTGTGCGGGGATGAAGAGGGCTGGAGTAGCGGTGTTATTTCATCGGCGTATCGCGGCTCGGGCGGAAATCCTTCAGAAAGATAAGGGAGGTTTGCATTTGATTTTGAAGGTCTGTGTTGGTGATACAGAGTTTGGGTTAGTTTCTATTTATGGCCCCAGCACGACCCAGGAAAAGTACTGCTGGGATGTTATCTCAGACGTGATGGAGCTCGCCCGGGGAAACCTGGTGATGGGGGGGATTTCAACATGGTGTTGGATCACACTATGGACCGCTCCCCCATACCCAAATCGAGACAGGGCTCTGCCTTGGACGCGTTTTGTACGTTGTTGGCAGAGGCGGGCTTAGTAGATATTTGGAGGGTGAGAAATATAGGAATTCGTGATTATACATTCTCATCGCAAGTGCATAACAGTCACTCGCGGATTAACTTTTTCTTATTGTCTAAGGCGTGGCAACGATGTGTGGTAGAGGCGGAAATAGGGCCCATATCCTTTGCGGACCACGCCCATGTATCTCTATCCCTAAGGTTAGAAGTGGGGGGAGCCAAGCGGCGAGGCTGGTGCCTTAACACCCTGGAACTTCAAGATCAGGTGGTGAGAGATCAGCTGGCAGAGTGCATAACCAAATTCTTTGATTTAAATGGAGAGGAGACCACCTCGCAGATCTGCTGGGACGCGTTTAAAGTGACTCTTAGGGGATCAGTTATCAGTTTGCTGTCGGCCCGACACAAGGAAACGCTCAAACAGCTATCGGCTCTGGAGGCTCAAGTTAAACTATTAGAACTGGAGTACAGAGCCAGATGCTCTAGAGCAGCCTTTAAGGCATTGGAAGCAGCGAGGGGACAGCTTCAGACCCTGCTGTTGGAAAGGATGGAATATGCCCTGCTCTGTACGCAGCAGAGATATTTCGAGCATGGCAATAAAGCCGGGAAGTCGTTGGCCTGACGGCTTCGCGTTAAGAGGGAGAGGAACACAATCTGGGAATTGATGAATTCGCAAGGGGCTAAGACCTCTGATCAGCGAGAGATTTATGATCAATTTGTCCAGTTTTATAAACATCTATATAGCTCGGACGCACCCAATGCAGAGACTATCTTGGAATATCTTGAAGGGGTGCAGCTTCCGGCTCTCTCGGATGCAGATAGAGAGACTCTAAATCTGCTGATTACTCAAGAAGAGGTCATATCGGCTATTGCTAGGGCTAGGTGGGGTAAAGCGCCGGGTCCTGACGAATTCCCTGCCGATTGGTACAAGCACTTTTGTGGACAATTGGCAAAACCATTGACGCAACTGTTTAACCGCATTATCGAAACATGTCAACTTCCGGACTCGATGAGGGCTGCCACGATCTCTCTTTTGCTAAAGCCCGGGAAGGACCCACTGCGGTGTGCATCCTATAGGCCGATGTCCCTGCTAAACTCTAATGCTAAGCTGTTTACAGCCATTTTGGCTAAGCGCATAGAGTGGTTGATGCCATCGCTAATTCACCCGGATCAAGCCGGGTTTATCATGCAGCGGCAGACCGGAGATAACATTAGGAGAGCGGTGCAGGTCATTAACCTGCTGAACAGGCGAGGCACCCCAGCAGCAATAGTGGCTCTAGATGCTGAAAAAGCTTTTGATCGTGTAGAATGGGAATTCATGGCTCAAGTTTTGCTGAAAATGGGATTCCCCGGGAATTTTATGTCGGCAGTCCTCACCAATTATGTCTCCCCGGTAGCTTCGGTGGTGGTGAACGGGTCGAGCTCAGAACAATTTGGGCTAACCCGAGGCAGCCGTCAAGGGTGTCCACTGTCGCCGTTGCTTTTTGCATTATCAATTGAGCCATTTGTGGCCCGGATCCGACACAACGAGCAGATTAAGGGTTTCTGTTCGCACGCCTTGGAACTAAAATTATTGCTTTATGCTGATGATGTACTTCTGACGCTAGTGGACCCTATTGGATCACTCAGGGCTGTGCAGAAGGAGTTGTTCGACTTTACGAAGGTGTCTGGGTTTAAGGTAAATGTGGAAAAATCTGACTTGATGGTTCTTAATTCCCCACCTGGGCTGGTGGCAGAAATAAAAGGGGAATTTCCGTTTCAGGAGAAGGGGATTTCCTATCTCGGAGTAACACTGACGCGGGGGTACCAGGGGCTATATGCCGCTAATTACCCTAGCTTGATAGAGACTGTATACGCGGACATTTCAAGATGGGAGCGGTTGTCGTTCTCCTGGCTAGGCCGCATAAACGCTCTGAAAATGAATGCCCTCCCGAAGCTTCTCTACCTGTTCCAGGTCCTCCCAGTTTTGGTCCCGGCACAAGTGCTGGAAAAGCTTCAAGGGTCGCGTGCTCTATATTAGTTATACATAGGGACAAAGGAGGTCTCTCTGTCCCTGATATTAAACGGTATTTTTTCGCGTGCCAACTCAAGGTGATGTGGGAATGGATGGCATCCCCTATAGCAAAGCCCTTTGTCCGATTGGAGCAGAATCTGGTGGAGACGAGATTGTGGGGAATCCCGTGGATTGCTAAGGATAAGCGGCCCGGCGCAATATATAACAACCCTATTACGGCTGTGGTCATCAGAATTTGGGACAAGGTTATGGAGAAATGTGCTCTCTCATCTTTCCCCTCTCCATTGCTCCCGATCTGGGGCAACCCATTGTTTCCCCCTGGAATGAACGAAAGACACTCTGAAAGATGGCGTAATGCCTCATGTCTTACGATTTCGGCTATGTTTAGGCAAGGGGAGATTTTGGATTATGGGACGTGCCGATATTGTCTTCAGGTTCGGGGGGAGGAACAATTCAGGTACATGCAAATCAGGCATTGGGTTCTCTCTCCGCAGGTCAGGGAAGGTGCAACCCGAGAGCTAACCCCGTTTGAGCTCATGATGGTCAACACCGACACTACGAGAGGATTGGTGTCTTCTATTTACCATCTTCTTGAGCCTCGTAGACGCGATGAGACCCTTCCATACCAGAGGGCTTGGAATAAAGATTTGTCGTTAGAAGACAAAGATATTCCATGGGAACGTTTGCTTCGAGGGGCGCTACAGACGTCCTTCTGCCTACAAATGAATGAACAAGGGATAAAAACAATCTATAGAATGTACTACACTCCGCTGAGGCTGCAAAAAATTTGGGCCGTAACTCCCCATTATGCTGGCAGAAGTATGGCAGAATAGGGTCTTTTATTCATGTTTGGTGGACATGCCCGAAGGTCTGGCTCTGGTGGTGAGAAATCTTTGAGATGATATCGGGAATTATCGGTGCGCGGATTGCTCCTAAACCGGCGGTGGTGCTGCTTGGTCTGAATCCCGGCCCACAGTACCCTAATAAGTCGTTCTCAGGATTGCTTATCCGCAGACTGCTACTGGCAGCCAGACTAGTGTTAGCGGTACACTGGAAGAGGGTGGTTTTGCCTTCTTGGGAAACTTGGGTGCACAGGTTATGGCGAGTTGTGGCCCTGGATAAGAATACATACTCACGCTCTGACAGAATGGACCTTTATTTGAATGTTTGGTCTCCTTTTGTCACATACATGACTGCGGCGAATGCTCAATGCCCGGCTCCTACGAAATTCTGGGCTTACTTAGCGAGATGATGGCCCATTGGCTGGGACTCCCTGGTGGACTGGAACACCCCCCTTTTTTTTTGTTGAGATGACACACATATATGCTTAATGGACTCCCGTCGTAAATTACGGCTGACGATAAGGGCTTGGTGGTTCTGAAAAACTAACTCGAGTTGCCTGTTGTGCTATAGGGAAGGGTCTGGTCCCACTCTTACGTCTGGAGTATTGCTCTTTTTCTTCTTCTCTGTCTGTACTTCTCTCTTTCTTCTGTCGTTATTTTCTTCTCTTCTCTTTGAAGGATGTTCATGTACAACAAGATGGCATCAGTATTTAGGGGTCTACTAAAGGGCCCAGGGAAGAAGTACGAACCGCCCTCTCTTGACGGGTATGAGTTCCTTTGGACCAGCTGAGATCGTCATGTAGGAGGGCTTGGGACCAGGAGCGGTGAATCTATGGTACTGTTTTGCTCTTCCCTCATGGGTATTATAGTGGGGAATTAAGTTCGGTACTTTTTGTTTTATGACCCACTGCAATTTTGTAGCACTGTTTTAAACATGATATTTGGATATGTGCAGTTTGCTTATGTCATCAGCTTGTAATTTTGGATGTTATGGTTTTTATGTCCTGTATTAAACTTTGAAAAACTAATAAAAAGATTTTTTTTAAAAAAAGATGCCTCTTTCTCATGTCTGCACTCATGAATACGGAAGTTAAGTTGTGTAGTTAAGTTGATCAATTCTTCCAGGGAAGGAGGAGTAGGGAGCAAGGCTAACTGATCCTTTAATATGTTATTGAGCCCCCGATAATAAGAAATCATGAGAGGTTCAGGAGTCCATTTAACTTCTGCGGCCAGAGTACGGAATCCCACTATATACTGAAGCAATGAGCAGTGTGTGCCTTGTTGTAAATCCATTAGGCGGTGGCCAACTTGTCTAGGTTACCCAGGAAGGTCGAACACATTTCGCAAGGCAATTTCAAGAGCTTCAGAGGTGAGAACCACAGGAGAGTTGTTTTCTAG
>JAWWMD010000091.1:0-10402 GCA_035044885.1 Pseudobranchus striatus | reverse complement strand
CCACCTCACCCCCCCCCCGGAACGGTTCCCTCGGTGCACCCAAGGGTGATAGAAAGGGGGGCTTCCTAGGTAGGGAAGCCACACAACAAAAGGGACTGGGCCTGATCCGCAAAGCAGGCGGACCAGGGCTCAGGGCAAAAGAGCAATTCGCTCACTTACCACCCCCAGGTGATGCACCAGGCCTCCCAGTCGGGCTGGGAAGGGTGTCTCACAATCAGGATCCGGGCAGCAGCTCGAAGGGGGCCCCCACACACTGGGAGGCTCGCTCTGGCGGCTTACTGGCAGCGATGAGGGCCTGGGAGCTGGCTAGGTGAGCACGAGTGGCAGCAGCAGGGATGAACAGCAGCCTGGGGGTCTCTCCACGTGGTCTTGGACAGGTTTTGCCACCTCAGGAGTTACAGGACTTAAGTTGGGCAGAATCTCTGGCTGCTGATGCTTGGCCTTTGTGATCTTCTTTCAGGAGCTAGCTGAACTGAGTTCCTGGACTCTACCTGTCCCTAAAATACACCTGAGGGGGGATTTTGGGGGGGGTAGGGCTGAGCCAATGGGCAGCCCGCCCCATAAAAGGTTCCACCCCCCTGGGGGGTGTCTCCCCAGAATCCCAAAATGGTGGATTCTGAGAAGAACAGTTCACTTCCTCCCAGCTCCTCCCGGGGGAGGGGCTTGGGGGAGCTTCCTGTAAAACCCAAAATGGAGGATTCTGAAGGAAGCAGCTTACTTCCTCCCAGCTCCTCCGGAGGGGAGGCTTCCTGCAGAATCCAAAATGGTGATTTCTGAAAAAACGGGGTAACTTCCTCTCAGCTCCCTCTAGGAGGGGGAGCCAAGCAGATACCCGGTGAAATCCAAAATGGAGGATTTCCCAGGAGAGGGTCTGCATCGCTGGCCCCTCCACGTGGGCAGGAGACCTGCACAGAAGTCTCTCTTTGTCTCTTTGTCCCTGCCTCAGGAGGGCAGGAATAAAGGAGGAGGGGGGAAGGGCAAACACGTGGCCGGAAGGCCTCGAGGCTACTGGGCCTAGGAACATCCTGTGCATGCGAGAAGGGGGCCAGGGCCTCCCCCCTCACAGCCCAGGCCCTGTCCGTGGCCATGGGAGCTGGGCAGCTCTCCACAGGGGGTCAGAGGTCAGACTCCAGAGCCCTGGAAGTCGCCGAGTCTGACCCAGAGGGTGGCTGTATCTGGAGGGGCCCCTCAAAGGGGGGCCCAGGTAGCCTGAGCCAGCAGTCCCTTTCTGGAATCAGAAAGGGGAGGCTGAGCCTGGCAGTTTGATACCTCACATGCCAGGGTCAGCCTCAAGCCAAAAGGAGGGTCATTTGGGGCTGGGGGGCCTCTCATGTGGCCCCCAGCACCTGGCAGGTGAAAAGTCACACCAAGAATCCGGGCGAAAAGTGGGGCCGGTGGTGCCACAGATGGCACTTTCTCACAGTCCAGTTTAAGGTAGATGTGACATTTGAATTCTGAGAACAAGGCTTCACCGGGTCTTTGCATCCCCGGGTGGGGTGTAAAGGCACTTCCGCTTTCAGAAATGAATCTGAAAGTATCAAAGTGATTTGCTCTGTTTTTTGGACTGGGAATTCAACACTTCCAGGACTAACAGGTAGGGGGCACTGTGGTATATGCATCTCACTATGTGAAAATGCACCATTGTGGAATTACATTTGAAAGTTTCGCTCACTCAACATTGCAGAGAGGCTGAGTGCGCACCTGCTCCATCCAATCAACAATCGATGGAGGATTGGCTATATACAATCACATGTACAGGCTCTTAACATCACACAAAGAGAGTCGCTGGCTGTGCAAGTTTGCACCAGGAGACCGGGTGCGTCCTTTGTCAGATTCATTACACAAAAATGTGGACTTAAATTCTACATTTGCTTAATTTTATACTTTGGAGGAACTAAAATATTGTACACTGCAATTCTGCGCCAGTCAGTTATGAAAACAATGCAGATCCAAAGTGCCTTGTTTTGTTGTTATTAAAAAGAGATTCAGAAATGAATCAACGGAGCTAAAGAAAGTTGTCCAGAGACAACAGACTCCACCGCTGCCTGGATCATCACAGGTGAAAATGTCTCATTCTACCAATATTTCTGGTTGGAAAGTTCAGGGAACGGGGGTGTACAATGATGGGTGGTGCGGCCCCCCCTAGGCCGCACGGGCTTTACTCGAACTGCCTGCCCGCCCCATTTAACTTGCGCCCTCCTCCTGCATTTCAGGCCACCCAAAAACACGGCGGGGGGGGGGTATGGTATTTAAATCCAGGTGGGTGGACATTGCCCTTGCTAGCACCCATCCTTTCTAGGTTAGGAAGAAGTAGAAAGGCGGAACACGCCAGGGTCGCCATGCAGAAAGTGACCATTTACGTCACTACCAGCCAGTGACTTCATGTGGCAGCCCACCTCCCACCAGGGTGCAGTTTGACAGCTCTGTGCAGCCTACAGCCCCCATGCGGTGTCATGCCCCCCCCCATGAACACACCCAGAAGCCAGGTAAGGCTACGGCGGGGGGGCAGCGGAGGGGGAGGGGAGGGGGTTCTGCTCAGGGGCCCATAGCCTCGACAGTCCTCCCCTGTCAGGGAATAATGCTGGGTGTCTCAGAAGGCATTTTATTGAAAACAAAACTCTGTGGCACATTTTTTATTATTTCATAATCAATTTCTCATCCTCAGGCCTCTTTGTGGGCCACTCTCTGTGGTCCCAAATCAAAGAACAAATGAGCATTTGGATGAATGCAGACTTTAAAGTAACTGAAGAAAATCAAAGATAAAAATAAAAGTCACCTAACATGCTCTGCAGGCATTCTGCAGCGGTATGTGAGCCAAGCTACAGCCGATGCTCGAGTATGTTTCGTTTCTCTGCTGAAACCAGATATGCAGGAAAGTGAGCTTTGTAAACCTGGGGTGTTAAGAGCCCACCCACCTTTCCCAGCGCAGAAGTGTTTAATGAGGGACGCGGCATTCAGGGCCCGTGTTGTAAGCCCACGCCGCACCGCCGTGTTTGATTTGCACTGTTTGCATAGCCCGGACATATTGGGGGAGGAGCTTGGTTGCTGTAGCAACGCGAACGCTACGGAGCGCGAACGCTACGTAGCCCGGTGAGGTTGCTCGTGGGGGCAGGGCACATTCCTCTATGCATGCTGGGAAGTGAGGTCCCGAATTGGCGCATGCGTATAGTGCGCTTGTTGCGTGAGGGGGTGTGTCGGCAGTGTGCGCGGCGCTGCACATGCGCACTTACTTAAAAATACTTAAAACATGAGTCATCCGATCGATACACGAATTTGACATAAGTTTACGACAGGGGCAATCCTGCCAACCCCATAGTCTAGTCTCTGTTTGTTCTGCGGAACATCAGGTATCCCCACCTGAACCTAGCTTGCCCCGACAGTATGCCGACTTCGCAGACGTGTTCAGCAAGACAGATGCAGGAAGACTTCCACCCCATAGAAGCTACGATTGTACTATAGACCTCCTCCCAGGTACTACGCCACCCCGCGGACGCGTATACCCGTTGTCTTTACCGGAAACAACGGCCATGGAGGAATATGTTCAGGATGCCTTGTCCAAGGGATTCTTTCGGCCCTCCACCTCTCCGGCAGGTGCTGGCTTCTTCTTTGTAGAGAAGAAGGGTGGAGAACTCCACCCATGCATAGACTATTGCGGGATTAACAAAATTACCATCCCTAACACCTACCCGTTACCTTTGATCTCCGAACTATTTGACCGGGTTCGTGGAGCCCTATTCTACACCAAACTGGACTTGAGGGGGGCCTACAAGCTGGTCCGAATAAAAATTGGTCATGAGTGGAAAACGGCATTTAATACGCGCAGCGGGCATTATGAATATCTGGTAATGCCCTTTGATCTACGCAATGCCCCTGCCGTATTTCAATGCTTCATGAACAATGTATTTCTCGACCTGCTGGGGCATTATGTCATAGTATACCTGGATGACATCTTGGCTTTCTCTCACACGCTTTTTGACCACCGGAGACATGTCCGCTCCGTTCTGCAACGTCTTCGGGAACACCACCTCTACGCCAAGTTGGAGAAATGCGAATTTGAAAAATCACAGATTCCCTTCCTGGGGCATATCCTCTCGGCACAAGGCATTGCTATGGACCCCAGCAAAACCTCTGCCATCCTCCAGTGGCCTATTCCCAGGACTCTGAAGGCGATCCAGCGTTTCCTGGGATTCGCCAATTATTATCGCAAGCACATTCAGAATTTCTCAAAAATAGTGGCCCCCATCACAGCTCTCACCCGGAAGGGAGCTAACCCTAAAGAATGGAGTCCTGAGGCATTGGCCGCCTTCTCCACTCTCCAGAAAGCCTTCACCTCGGCACCTGTTCTCTGACACCCAGACATCACCCGGTCATTTACTCTAGAGGTGGACACATCAGAGAACGCGGCTGGGGCGGTTCTATTGCAACAGTTTCCCAATTCTCCTCACCTGCAGCCCTGTGCCTTTTATTTATTCGTGTATAGCGATTAAGCCCGGAGCCATCCAACCGCTTGTTGGCCTGTACAGGGAATCGAACCCAGGTCTTCTCAGATGCAAGTCTGACGCTCTAACCACTGAGCCATATCCAGGCCATTCATATAATAGCATAGTATGGTGCGTTTTTATTATAGCGTCTAAACCCGAAGGCATCCAAATGCTTTTAGTCCATGTCTTGTTGGCTTCTGCTGCGGGGCGTCCTGATGTTTCTTGCGCCCTACTGGTACTCAGTACACCCCCAGGTCTCCCAGCGTTTCGCTCGATCCAGTAGCAGCACTTGCCAAGTCACGCTTTGTCCCACAGTGTCCCCACAACAGCAGACTTGCAGATCTTCATACCCGAGCCTAATATTTAATGTATTCATATTTTAGCTTTCTATATTTACATATATATATATATATATATATATACACACTGTATATGTATTTACTCTATAGATATATATAACATTTCTGTATTTATGTTTTTGCTGTAGCGCCACCTAATCCCTGCGGGTCTCGGAGCGCTTTACAAGGCTGGGGAAGGAAAATAACACAATTGCAAGAGTCCTGGTCTATGAAGAGAGGCCCCGTGCAGGCCCTGCTGTCGGCTGAAAGAGGACACGGATAAAGCCTGGGTGCAGCAGGAGGGGCCACAGTCGATATCTGCAGAGGGTTGCAGGAGAGCGTCCATGTAGGGAGCCAGGGCAGATTCAAAAGCAGTCCAGGGTGCGATGCCAGGTCGGTAGCCCGGGGGTCCATCCCAGGTCACAGCAGTCACTCCAGGGGTTAGCCAGTGGGTGGGAAGAGGCGGGTGTTCAGGAGTTTCCTGAAGGACAGGAGGGATGGGGCATTTATATTTATAATGTGAACATGTGTGGAAACCACTAACCAAAACTCATAAGCACTTTGTCATCCAGGAAGCTCGCATCCAGGCCAAGGGCTACGTAAACATGTTGGGACTCGTAGTGAACAGCAAATTATACATGACAGAACAAATCAACTCAGTCATAAAGGCCACCAACTTCCTTATTCACCTCCTCGGGAACCTGACACCGCTGCTGTCACAGGATAATCTGCCACCATCGCCAGGGCCATCACTGGAGCCATACTCGACTATGGAAACATCACGTACAGCGGCCTGACCAAAGCTGCCATCGTGAGACTCCAGAACCAGGCGGCCAGGATTGCCACAAACACACGGAGACAGGACCACATCACCCCGGCGCCCAGAGCCCTCCACCGGCTGCCGATAGAGCAGAGAATCTCGCACAAACTCCTCACTCTGACCCACCGAGCTCTGCACGGAGAGGGCCCTCTACACCTCAAACACCACATAGATCTGCATCAAGGAATCTCACGGCCACCCCACGAATAAGCCGCCAAAGGGCGGGAGGAAGAACTTTTGGCTACCTGGGCCCCAAGGCCTGGAATGACCTCCCTGACTTCGCCAGACAGGTGCAAGACTTCAAAAGGTGAAAGACTTCAAATTAATCAAGAAGGCTATAACAATGTTGCTACTGGTGGAAGCCGCCCATTCTGTATTCAGCTAAACAAAAGCGTGTGGATGCCCTGGGGCTGGAATGTCATACAAAAACACATAAATAAATAAAATGTCAGAGGATAGAGAGTTCCAAAGCGGGAGGGGGGGGGGAGTGGGAGCAGGTTTAGTTATGGGTTCTGGTGAGTTTGTATATGGGAATGTGGTGGAACCTGCTGTTCTGAGCTCTTGGCATGTGTGTGGTTGCGAGTGAGTGCAGTTTCTGTTTCAGGTATATGGGGGTGTTGGGGTGTAGCGCTTTGTATGTCAGACAGAGGCCCTTGAATTGGGATGCCTGTTTGATGGGCAGCCAGAGGAGGTGGGTCAGCACCCAGGAGATGTGCGTGTTTGGGGAGGCCCAGGATGAGTCTGTGTCAACAGGATCCTGGGGTAGATAGTCCCAGAGGCCTGGTGGCACAAGGAAAGCTGTACAGGGGCAACCTCACTTCAAATTGAAACAATGCGAACTCTCCTTGGGTAGCGATGGCAGAGCAGCAGCAGACTTCTCTAAGGAGCGGAATATATATTACCACAGCTTGCGGGGTAGGGGACACACGGAACACACCAGCACCCCCAAATGTGACAGTACACAACCAACCAGCATATGTAAATAGCAAAAGTCTGCAGCCTGTATTTAATAATACTTTATGCAGGAAATAGCAATAGACCATGAGAACATTACGCAATAGGACAAGAATACATTCAGTCAGGATTAAGAGCACACACAAATAAATATCAGCAGATATTAGGACAGTTCATGTACAATACAGCATTGCAGGTGCAATAACAGTGAGACTCTGGTCTCCTTACAATGCGGACATCCAGTGGCAATGGAAGGGTCAGGCAGTCTCTGGACAAGGTTGCAAAAGCACCAGGGGTACTGGGTAGGACTGTAGAACAGGTGCACAGTGGACCGCGATAGCTAGAAAGCACAAGGAATGCTGCAGAATCATTATAACAGGCTCCGTGTATAGATGCAGAATAACAGGGATGCTGAAGATGCTACACTTGGGTACCACGGTTATAAGAAGCGCACTGGGATGCAGGAGACGCGCTGAATTCTGGTACCGCGACAGGTGCAGAAGCATTCAGGATGCAGAATAACTCTTCTGGGTACCACGGTTAGGCTTAAACGAAGCAGGGCAGCAATGCAAAGGTGAGGACAGGTGCGGGTGGCACCAAGGACGTAGGGCCACTTCGCAGAGGGGCACAAAGGGTCGTTGGAGGGCCGCTGGAGCACACGGCTCCCACAGTAGTTGCCTCGGGCAGAGTAAGCAGGTCTGCCAGTTGGACGTACCTGGCGGGACACAGGGCGCAGACTAGGGAAGTGCGTTCCTCTCACCGGGCAGTGGTCACTGAAGGGTTAGCTCAGCTGGTGGCGCAGCAGTCAGCTCATCATCAGGGTGGTCAAGCGGTACTGAGGTCTGGTCTCCTGGGGGGTCCCACAATGTGGAGTCACATCTGATACGGGGGTCATCAGGCAGACATGATGCAGAGGATCAAAGATGCAGGCAGGGCACATCCCTCAGGGTGATGCACAGGTTCAGCTGAAGAGAGGCACGGTCTCTTGAGCGGCAGGTTGCACGGGTTACAGCAGGGCACAGGTCTCAGGACACAGACTGGGTAATTCACTTCATGCAGGGTCGTCCGGTTCTTTGTACACATCTTGGTACGTGAATCTTGCAAGTCTTGTTACTTGCTCTCTGGAACGTCTTGAACACATGTTCTGGCTCTGGGGGGCCACTTATAAAGGGTTGTTCTTGGGCAAGGATGTACCGCAGGGATGGATCTCTCTAGGGGACTATTTTACACCCAAGCTATCAAATGGGAAGGGGTCGGACAAGTCCTGAACCAATCAGGTTAGGTACAGCGAGAGGGATACTTTGCTGGATAGGGGCTGGTGACATTATGTGTTTTTCACACGTAAATGAGTGCAGCCCTGAGCAGAGCACCATAAACATAGCTATGCACACCGTTCTAGGTGGAGGCGCCAGGGACAATGGTTCCTGGGCTGGACAGGGGGAAGGTGCCAAGGCTTGCCTTTTCAAGCAGGGACTAGGCCATCCGGTCTATTGTTCATATTCAGATGCGAGAAGGGCAGGGTCCTCTGGAGGGAAGGCTGGATGTTGATTCACACTGGGGTGATTCCAGACAGAGCCTGACAGGGGGGTTTCCCTGAACCTCAGCAGCTACACTTACAGGCTGGAGGAGAGAGTCGCATTAAATATAAGGATCTAATCCTTATGGTATCAATTGCTTAACTAGAGTTTGGTAATATCACTTGCACCACAGACATATTAATCAGGAGCCTGGTAGGGGAACAAGTGGGCAGGCAGAAGCCTGTCCAGGAGGACAGAGAGGAGCGCAGCGCGCTCTCTGTGAAGGCGGGGCGCAGGGGGGGCCTGTGTCCGCGCAGGCATAGTACACACACAGCGCATGGTGGATTTGCCAGGGCACAGGGGGCCAAAACCTGTGCAGTGTTAGTTTGGGGGGGGCCCTAAAGGGGCGAGTCCGGGGTGACACAGCACGAGGAGCTCATGAATCAGATCATATTCATATCAATACGTGTCATAATCATGTCACAGTCTGCGAAAAATTGGCGTGTCTGTGTGTACAGGCTTTTTCCCTTTACAGTCTGGCGGCCGTGTTTTGGGTGGTCTGCAGTGGTAGCAGGGTGGAGTCTGGGTGGCTGGTGAGGGCCGCAGTGCCATAGTCCAGTCTGGAGAGGACCGGTGCCTGGACCGCACTGCGGGAGTCCTTGGGTGGCAGGAGGCAGGGGTGTATTTAGGTTAGGTGCTGCCCTAGGCCAGACATCAAGTGCAGCCCCCAGAGTTGTTAAGTTTGAGTGCTGCTGGAGTTGTTGAGCGGGGGAGGGGGTGAGGCTACCAGAGGGGTGTGGTCCCAATTTTTTGCCTCCCCCACCCTAGACTGCCGCTCTAGGCCTGGACCTTGTGGTAAAAACACCCCTGGCAGGAGCGGTTTCATTTTGAAATGAAGAACGTCTAGGCGCTATTAGAGACCCTCACACAATAGACTGCACGCAGTGGGCTGTGACCCTCACACAATACATTCAGTGGGCTGTGACCCTCACACAATACACTGCACGCAGCGGGCTATGACCCTCACACAATACACTGCACACAGTGGGCTGTGACCGTCACACAATACACTACATGCAGCGGGCTGTCACCCTCACACAATACACTGCACGCAGCGGGCTGTGACCCTCACACAGTACACTGCACGCAGCGGGTTGTGACCCTCACACAATACACTGCACAAAGCGGGCTGTGACCATCACACAATACACTGCACGCAGCAGACTGGGACCCTCACACAGTACACTGCACGCAGTGGGCTGGGACCCTCACACAATACACTGCACGCAGAGGGCTGTCACCGTCACACAATACACTGCACGCAGTGGGCTGTCACCGTCACACAATACACTGCACGCAGCGGGCTCTGACCCTTACACAATACACTGCACGCAGCGGGCTGTCACCCTCACACAATACACTGCACACAGCGGGCTGCAACATCCTGAAGCATTTGAGGCGTGGTCCAGCCTATGTTCACATGTAGTGCCCGGACCGCACCCTGCACACCCACGCAGGTGAGTTACTCCCTCCCACCTGGGCATTACCCGGGGGCACAGTCTGCAAAAAAAAATAAGGACTTGGTTTCTCAGCGAATGCCATTTCTGTAACATTCCACATTTTCACAAAGTAATGTACAGTATGTACAGACCTGATTGGCGCTTAAAATATCCTAAAGAACACAGGGAGGTTAAAAAAATGCAGAGTGGGCACCAAGCACAATCACCTCCAGGTGCTGCTGACGCCTAACCCAATGACACTCATGTTCTGACCTTGTGTGCTGTTGGGATTTGAGCCTGCAGCCCTTGGGTTAGACACACACACCCTGTAAGCGGGTGCATCATCCTGCCAAGAACTCGAACCTGTGACTCTCGGATCACACATCAGGTTACAGGGATCTCCACCGCGGGTGCATTAACCCGCTGAGCTATCTCACCAGGAGAAGAAACGGTGACCCTCAGGTTACAGGGCTCTCCCCCGCAGGTGCATTAACCCCCTGAGCTATCTCACCAGGAGAAGAAACGGTGACCCTCAGGTTACAGGGCTCTCTGCCACAGGTGCATTAAGGCGCTGAGCTATCTCACCAGGAGAAGAAACGGTGACCCTCAGGTTACAGGGCTCTCTGCCGCAGGTGCATTAACCCCCTGAGCTATCTCACCAGGAGAAGAAACGGTGACCCTCAGGTTACAGGGCTCTCTGCCGCAGGTGCATTAAGCCGCTGAGCTATCTCACCAGGAGAAGAAACGGTGACCCTCAGGTTACAGGGCTCTCCCCCGCAGGTGCATTAACCCC
>JAWWMD010000090.1:0-10440 GCA_035044885.1 Pseudobranchus striatus | reverse complement strand
GACCCACCCGATCCGCAAAGAGAAGAGCGGGGTGGTGGTTGGGTGGAAGTGCTCCCGAGGGTCCGCGAGCGGGGACTAGCCCAGTGAGCGAGGGGAGGACTTGGAGGGCCTAGATGAGGTTAGAGGAGGGGAAGACCTGACAAATAGGCGAGGCTGGAGCCGTCTCGCGGACGTGACGAGCTGTGGCTCGACGCGGACTACAGAGTATTATAGCGGCCAAGGCACGCCTGTGTGTGAGGTGATAGGATTTAGATTAGGTAATGGTATGAATGAGGGGAACCGCCTGAGCGACGCCCAGAGTCGGGAGACCCGGGACGGAGACAGAGTGCTGATGCGATTCCCCGCAATCATCCTACTAGAATAATGAAAGAGGGATTGCTGAGAAAGCAGGAATTGACCACCCTGCAATAGCGCGCTAGGGGGGAATAGAGCTAATAGTGAGTTATGCATGCGCAGAAAATAAGGCGAATCAAGAGACCGAGGAGGACATAAAGTGCCCGGCACCGGGAGGCCGCCAGCTGTGGGAAGTGATTGCGAAGGCGCTGCAGAGCGTAGCAAAATGGGAAATGCGCGGTCGAAGGTTAAAATTCCCACTAAAAATTCACCAGCAATGCAAATGTTTGTTTCGAATGGGGAGGTGTCATGTAAATATCTGAGCAAGTGGGGAAATCTTACGAAGGATGGCGCTTCGAGAGTATTTCCCCCGGATGGGTCGTACAAAGTGGAAGTGTTGCAGTATTTGAAAACGAAGTTGTTGGAGAGTGGGAAGAAAGTGCAGTCTGAGGAGTGGAATGTGTATTGCCTTTGGTTTGAAGAAGCCTTGAAACGAGAAGCAGAATCGAAGCTGCGTGGGCTTAGAGATAGCCAGGAGAAGCTGAAACAGGAGATTAAGACAGTTAGAGCGCTGGGTTGTGAGTTGAGTGGAGAGACTGAGATTGTGTGCCCGGTACGGGAAGTGAAAATTGCTGGAAAAGTTGAGGATGTGGCTGATAATTACTCTGCCCCGGGCCAGCGTCCGACGCGCAGGATAGCCCAGGTAGCGGCAGCGGGGGACGCAAGAGTTAGAGCACCACCAGCAGGTGGTAGTGAGCAGAGAGGGGCAGAAGGATCCGGGGGCGCAGAGCGACCCCCAGAGGCGCTGGAGAAACGGCTCCGGACGCGGACCGTACGCTACCAGCCCGGAACCTCCTCTCGAGCCTCGTCGGGACGCAGACCGCCGCAGGGCGGAGCGGGCCGGGGGGTAACGAGAGAGAGTGATAGTGATGAAGGGGAATCAGAAGAGGATAGAGTGGAAATGTTGGCCCCTATCCGGCGGTTGCCTGCCGGAGTAGGGGAGGGTGGAAATCCTGTTCTAGCAGATGTGCACGTGCCCTGGGCTCCCAGCGATCTTTTGGTAATGATAAAGAATTTTCCAGATGTGAGGGAGGATCCTGAAAAATTCCAGAAAGAGCTTCAATTAGTATTTGACGCGTATAACCCAAATTGGCATGACGTCAACCAATTGTTGAGAATGGTGCTTCCCACGCATAGATTAAAAAAATTGATAACGATAGCGAAGTGGGGAGATGGAGTGGAGCCAGTTTGGGGGACTGAGGGGGTACCGGCAGATTTTGCGCGAGCCCGGACAGCACTTCTGGATGCAGTCAAAGAGGCATGGCCCCCGAAAGTGGACTGGTCCAGGATTAATGCTTGCAAACAAGATCGTGGGGAACTGCCAGCAGCTTATCTTGACCGGCTTATTAAAGTTTTTAATAGACATTGTGGGATACCAACGGGTATCGAGGGGGCGCCGCAGGCGCTGACATCGGCGTTCATGCAAGGCCTGCAGCCCCGTATACAGGAGCAGATTAAAGCAGTCGCTATAGACTGGATGACTAAGTCGGCCGAGAATCTGCTGGAGCACGCGAACTATTACCATGAGAAGGAGGAAAAACGGAAGCTTGACAAGGCAGAGAAATTAATGACTTACCAATTGAATGAGATGGAAGCCAGGGGTGCACCACCTAGAAGGGGACGAGGATCTGAGGGCCCTCAAAATGGAACGCGGGGACAACCCCAAGTTCAGGGTAGCGTAAGAGGAAGGGGTGCGTTCAGGAGACCCCAGAATAATGGGGACCCAAGAGCATGCTTCATCTGTGGGGCGCTAGGACATTGGCGGTCGAATTGCCCTAATTGGAATCGGGGAATGCAGTCTTTGCAACAACCTGATTACAACTACAATGCAATAAGACCCACACCGTATCCCCACCAAGGTCCTATATCGTATCCACAGATGGAGGGACAGTTTACCCCGGCGGTGGCACCATCCGCTCCCCGGATCGCATAGGGATATCCGAGGGGTGACAAAGATGATGCTGCAATGGTCATCACCCCCGTCATACCTGTAGACCAGAAGGGGCCGAATGTGTTATGCAGAATCGCCGGGCGTACTGTGCCCTGTCTGATAGATACAGGGGCATCTATATCGACTTTAAGGAAGAGCGATTTCCAGAATATTCCCACTTCAGATGCGACAGTTACCGCTATTGGAGCGGAGGGAATTAGGTCAACCCATAAATTATCGAAAACAGTCCCAGTGGTATTGGGACAGGCTACCTCAGATCATGCGTTCCTGATGAGTGATTCGTGCCCGTTGAACCTGTTGGGGAAGGATCTGTTGTGCAAGTTGGGATGTACGATATATTGCACTCCGGACGGAGTGGTGCTGGATGTACCGTTCACCAAGCAAATGGTATTGCAAGTGGAAACGCCCAGAGTGGATTGGGAGAAAGAGGTGTGGCTGCAACAGGTGCCAGAGGTGCTATGGGCAAAACACAAGAATGAAGTGGGGAGGATTGTACGAACGGAACCAGTACAGGTGACGGTGAAAACAGGAGCGCAGCTTCCATTCATACGACAGTACCCATTATCGAGGGAAGCTATTGCAGGAATAACTCCGGTTATTGAAGCGTTGCTGGAGCAGGGGATACTGGTCCCGTGTGTAAGCCCATGTAACTCGCCCATTCTTCCTCTTAAAAAGATAAAGAAGGTTGAGAGAAATGAAAAAGAAGGGGGGAGTCTGGTGGGACCACAGGAGAATGGGACAAGGGAACATCAGAAGCCGCAAGCCTGGAGATTTGTCCAGGACTTGAGAGCGATTAATAATGTGGTCCAGTCCGCCTTCCCTGTGGTGCCCAATCCCGCAACGATTGTATCCAGTATCCCTGCGACAGCAACATACTTTACGGTAGTAGATTTATGTTCCGCATTCTTCTCTATCCCTTTGCATGAGAACTCTCAGTATTTGTTTGCGTTCACATTTGGGCATTTGCAGTATTGTTGGAGGCGGTTGCCTCAAGGGTTTAGAGACAGTCCCACAATATTTTCCCGTTTGCTACACCAAGATTTGCAAGATTTGGTTCTTGAGAATGGATCCGTATTGGTTCAGTATGTGGATGATTTATTGATAGCGAGCCCCTCACGAGAGGCGTGCTGTCAAGATTCGATTGCATTGCTGAGGGCGTTGGCTGAACGGGGGCATAAAGCCTCAAAAGAGAAGCTCCAGTTTTGTCAAAAGGAGGTTGTATATTTGGGACACACGATTGCTCCCGGAGTGAGAAAGTTGACATTGGACAGGGTTACCCTAATTTTAAAAATGAAATTGCCTAAGACCAAGCGAGAGCTGAGGGCGTTTTTGGGAGCATTGAACTACTGCCGGATGTGGATAATGGCACTGGCAGAGGTTGCCCGCCCTTTGTATGAATTTTTGAAAGATACGGCGAAGGAGCCCCTGCAGCTCACGCCTGAGGCGGTCACAGCCTTCGAGGAGCTGAAGCGTGCTCTAGCAAGTGCGCCCGCTTTAGGAATACCAAATTATGAGCGGCCTTTTAATTTGTATGTGCACGAGCGAAATGCAGTAGCACTAGGGGTACTCACCCAAAGACACGGGGATAGGCAGCGCCCAGTGGCATATTATAGTACTGCCTTGGACGCAGTGGCGGCGGCTTACCCGTCGTGCTTGAGGGCTGTGGCCGCCACGGCAATCCTGGTGGAGAAGTGTGACGAGATGGTTCAAGGGCACCCATTGACAGTTTGGGCCCAGTGTGCGGTTGCAGCAATATTGAATAAAGGAAAGACGCAGCACATGTCTGCGGCTAGATTGACCCGGTATGAAGAATTGCTTTTGACTAGAGATTACATCACGTTGCAGAGGTGCAGCGTGCTGAATCCGGCGACTTTGTTGCCCGTACCCCGGGAGGATGAGGATGAGGAGCCTGTGTGGCATGATTGCGAGGATTACATGGAATTACAGTGTGTACCCCGAATGGATTTACGGGAAGACCCGGTAGACAACCCTGAGTATGAGTTGTATGTGGACGGAAGTTGTTTGAGAACTGAAGAAGGAAAATCAGTAGCGGCGTATGCGGTGTGCACATTGCATGAAACCCTTGAAGCCGCTAGAATCCCGCAACCCTGTTCCGCACAGGCCGCGGAGTTAGTGGCATTGACGCGGGCGTGTGAATTAATGGAAGGAAAGCGGTGTAACGTATTTACGGACAGTCGTTACGCGTTCGGAGTCGTATTCGACTTCGGACAATTATGGAAGGTGAGGGGGTTTATGACAGCTAAGGGGACCCCCATTCTGAACGGGACGAGGGTAGCGGCATTATTGGAGGCAATAATGCTTCCCACAGAGATTGCCGTGATAAAATGTGCAGCGCATACTTCCGAGACCACGGAGGTGGCTCGGGGAAATTCCCGCGCTGACGCAGCTGCTAAGCATGCAGCGTCAACGGGACAGGAAACTGTTTGTGAGAGAATGTTGGCGGAGCGAGTGATCGAAGAAATGCCGGATATGCAGAAATTGGCAGAGATGCAACAAGAGGAGGGAAGTGGCCCTATATGGCAGAGACGCGATGTTTGGAAGGACGAGAACGGAGTGTATCGTGTGCAGGATGGAAGGCCTATAGCGCCCCGAATGTTGTATAATTATTTGATACGTACAGCTCACACCCCGGCTCACCCGGGTAAGATGGCTACTTACGAAATGATTGTGAAATATTGGTACGCGCCAGGCATTTCGCCGGCGGTAGAGAATTACATTTCCCAGTGTGTAACGTGTTTACAACACAATTCAGCACGGCCAGTGAAAACGATCCCGACATCACCCCCGCCACCTTGGGGCCCTTTCACGCATGTGCAGATTGATTTTATAGAACTTCCCAAGGTGGGTAGGTTCAAATATGCATTAGTTTTGGTGGATCGGTGGTCTGGATGGGTGGAGGCGTGGCCGTGTGCAAGATGCGACACTGTCACTGTAGTGAAAAAACTGCTTACAGAGTTAATACCCAGGTTCGGAATTCCCCTACAGCTGGATAGCGATCAGGGAACACATTTTACGAGTAAAGTGACACAAGACATGTGCAGAGCATTAGGAATTAACCAAAAGTTACACTGCAGTTACAGACCACAGGCTAGTGGAGCTGTAGAAAGGAAAAATCAAGATTTAAAGAATAAATTGGCAAAGATCTGTGTAGAGACAGGGCTAAAATGGCCTGAGGCACTGCCGTTGGCATTATTTTATATTAGGAACCTTGCAGGCAGGAAGCATAGGCTGACACCCCATGAGATCTTGTTGGGCAGGCCGGCTAGGATGTCTATAGCGCCACCAGACAAGACGCTAGAAAATTTGCAAGTGAGAGATGAATTGGTATTGCAATATTGTAAATCCCTAAATAATCAATTTGATCGTCTTCGTATGCAGGTGCAGCACACGCTCCGGGAACCGACCCCTGGCCCTCATCATCCAATACGGCCAGGGGATTTGGTCATGTATCGTAGTTATTCAAGGAAGAACTGTCTGGCCCCGAGGTGGAGAGGTCCGCACCAGGTGGTATTAACCACTGCATCAGCTGTGAAGCTCCAAGGCTTGCCCACCTGGCACCATGCCTCCCATTGCAAGATTGTGAAGGCCGCCGAGGATGCGAAGATGGAGAAGATGTCCGGGGGATCGCCGTGCTGAATCTAACCCGCGTGTGGAATGCACTTGTTGTACTAGACCGGACGGACTTTCCCCTGCCCTATCTCCTTATGGGGCCAGCCAAACGTTCCCCACGGCTCCACTCTGCTGGCATATAGCGATTATTACCAGTTTCCATAAGTGCCGCGAACACTCCTTGTGCCTGCTGGAAGAAAGAGGGCCAGTGGGCCGGGTAGAACGGTCAACTGAGGGTTTCTTTACGGTTCTGCCCGGAGAGCATTATGTCGGGCCCCGGAAAAGCAACAGCTGTACTCAGACCCCTACCCCGCTATTGATGCATCAACTGGTGAGAAGAGAAGAAGCAATTGACACAGGCTGGTCGAGAACGGAGACGCAGCCTGTGACATCCTGCGACTGTGAGCCGAGCCCAGTGCAAAGGGGGGCGGATCAAGTGAAGGAGATCCTGCAGTGTGCGCACTGGGTAAACTCTTTTGAGGCTCATAATTGCGCGGTGTCATCCCGACATTCCTGCTTGCAGCACCCTGTGCTGGCCTTTTCTCCTAATACCCATTACTACACCTCTCGCAAAGAAGCGAGGGGGACCATTGAAGTGGGGATACAAACGGAGAGCTGTCTAGTTCAGGGAGAGGGCCCGTCTACTTTACAAGGGCTGACGTACAGCGTCTTAACAGGACACAGGTGGACTGATGAGAGGCCGGATCCACCCCGGCCATATCTACGGATCAAGAGACTTTTCGCCGAGTTCAAGGAGAAACTTAGTATCACTGCCTCAGAGGAGCGCAGGCGTCAGTCACAAGGGGCCTGCGGAGGAGGAGTGGTAGACCTTCATCGAACATGCAGTGTGATGACTTTTGAGGATTTCCTGCGGGAAAGAGACAGACTTGAAGCGACCGGAGCATTAACTCCTTTTGAGGGGTGATCCTGATTCTTCTGGTTTTATTTCATTTTAGTTTTATTTTTCAGGGAAGAGACTGTTTCCTTTTAGCTGGAGCTGAATGGTGGGGCATTAAGGGACTGATATTGTAAACCACCTAACCACAATGTTGATGTATTGGAGCATATGTGTATTGTTGACATCTCTCATAAGGACTGCAAAAACGTCACATAGAGACAATACACTAGTGGGGACAGCAAAATTGATGGCATTCCATTTAAATGTTACTGACTGTTGGGTGTGCGCGGCGCTTCCCAAACACGCTGGACAGCTATATCCCATGACTGCAGTGACCTCTGAAGCCCTTTGGTTTAACCGGAATGTGAGTAGAGACTATGCTAGGGATTGGCATGACAAACAGGCAGCCATGGGAACTATTATTAAACCTGACTTGGTGACACACCCCGAAATATGCATACAAGTCCCACATCACATGGAAGGACAAGAGCTAGGGGAAACCAAACATTGTCAGATAGTGTTAGAATACAATGGAAAAGCCAGATTTTTCTTGAAGCCAGGGATACAGGCAATCGAGGATTATGATGTATGGTGGAATGCCACCCGGAAGACAATGTTAGGGAAACTGCAGAGCATAGGGTGGAGCACGGTGGGAGATAGGGGATACCTAGTGGTAGCCACTCCTATTGTAGCCAGACTGAGAAAGAAGAGAAGATTTCAGGCAAGAAGAGATGTAGAGAAGCTTATCGAATATTTAGCAGAGACTGTTATCTGCTCTCGGGAACATAAGTATCGATGTCCCATGACCCGGATGGAGGACCCCCTTATGCTAGCTCCACCGGGGCTATATTGGATTTGTGGGAACGTAGGGTACAAGGTGGTCCCGCACGGGTGGTATGGAATATGCACCGTGGCTATGGTCATTCCATCCCTTCAAGTGAGAAAGAGTCTCCCCGCAGGGAAAATTAGAAACGTTAGGTCAATGAAGGAAAAAGAGGCCCTCACCCACAAAATTAGTTCTTTAACCACGGCCCAGAAGGTGGGAGCGGTAATTTTTCCCCCTTATGGGATAATAGCCTTGGGGACACAACTTGAGAAGATAGAAGCTATGGCTGAAATTTTGGCACATGAGGTCGTAGCAGCCCTAGAAGCAGAGGCTTTAGAGCAACAGGAGATTAGAAGAGCAACTCTACAGAATAGAATGGCCCTAGATATTATTTTGGCTAGCCAAGGTGGAGTGTGTGCATTAATTAAAGAACAATGCTGTATATATATACCAGATAATTATGAGCAAATACACAATCACACAGAGCATATCCGCAATGTAGCTGACTTACCCCAGGCTGCAGACGGACAGCTGTTCACAAACATTAACGCATGGTTGACAGAAACGTTTGGATCCTGGGGTGCTAGCATCATGACTTGGCTGATGGAAATAGTAATAATTATTGTTATAGTGTGTTTTATAATCATGTTAAGTAAATGTGCTTGTAGGGCAATGTGTACGAGTGTACCTAAGGTCATGGTATCTAGAGAAGTTATTGATGAAGAGGCTAAAGCTGCAGAAGGGGCTGAAATAAATGCATTAATGCTCATGGACATATTGTAGAAACCTGGAGGGCATTTGAGTACGCTAACGTAAAGGGAAAAGATATCGTTTGAGTGTTGCATTCAGAGAGAGAAAAAAAAAAAAAAACTAATCAGGCACGACACAGGAAAATAAAGGACTACCTTAAGGGGGGATGCTGTAGCCAAAGAAAGTATGGAGGGAGGGGGGCCTGTGGTGAGAGCCTCCGAATAGCGGAGTATGTACCTCTTAAGTAAGCATTAGGCTGTAGTCTTTATCCCTCAGAAAGAAAGAAAAAGTTTGTTTTATAGTGGGGAAAACATGAGATGTTTTGGAAACTATAAAAGAGGAGGGATTTGTCGTGGAAATTTACGCCATTTTGTATTTTGTACTTTAACGATCCGCCATTTTGTAAACGAGCATGACGGCCGCCATTTTGATGACGAAATAAGTAGATTACGGTAGCAATGTTTAACTGTTCATAATATTTTGCTTAAAAAAGGAATATAGGTAATGTCCATTATAATCATTTAGTGTAAAATATATATTCATCTCTGTGTATCTGCCAGAAGTGTAGGCAGTCGCTTTAGCCTCATTCAGCCAATTTATTAATTATTTGTGCACGTGTAACCGAAGCCTCTAGTGAGTGGAACAAATTATTAATTATTTCTGCAGTGGTTCACAACATGGGTTGAAGAGTTTAATTCATCTGGATGATCAGGCGAGGGGCTGTCAAGGCTGGGGCTCCGCTGCCTTCCTAGCTGGCGAGATAAACGATAACAAAGTACAAAGCAAGTATGTGAGCGGCCCCTGCATATTTATGGGGGCAGTAAAGGAGGGTCCGGTCTGGCGCCAGCGGGAGGGAAGCGAAGTACGGAAATTGACGATCCCTCGTAAATTAGAGTATAGCCCTTATCTACAAAGTAAAGATTCAAGGAGAGGTGAAATCAAGGAATACTGTATTAATGGCCAGGTGGTCATTAGGGCATTGTGGGCGTACTATGTAAATTGTATTACGAACGTCATAGACGGGGAATGAAGTATTATTGGATGCTATTTGCATGAAAAGGAGTTACTATAGGAGAAATGTATACTTTCCTATAGGTGAAAGAGGTTGAACTTGCATAATTATTCACGCTTTAAAATGTCGTGTCAGACCTGGCTCAAGCAGAACGGGAGCAGGCTGACTATTATCTGACTGACCTGTTCTCTGTATTCGCGAATATATAATAAATTCATAATACTTGTATTTCTGAACGGCCTGGGAGTCCAATCATTTAGAAGTGAAAGTTGTGTGTGATTTTACCCACGACAGCGCCAAACCACAGATGCAGCACTGCCAAAAAGGAAATCTGATATATGAAAAATGGGCAGGCGCGTCAGTTATCAGTTAGCCAAATGAACAATTTATTACAAATTAATGTAAACAACGAATTGTAGCTCAAATTTAAATTAGCGGTGTCTCCTACCTTCAGTGTGAGCGTTGTCTCTCATGTGTCCTCCCTTCTTTAAATTCTGAAAAATAATAAAGGACTATGAAGGAGTGTAGTTTAAAAAGCTCACAGCTCTGATTGATGAGAAATATTGAAAAGTCCTATACCTATTAAAAAGGGAAGGGTATGTAGTCCACGTTCTTCTGTCTCTTCAACGTAACGTCTGTCCTTTAAAAGTAGGTTAAGAGTAAGGTCCACTTCACTAAAACAGCAGTATTAATGGCAAAAAAATATAATTGGAGTACCAAAGCATAAGAAAAATAAAAAAAATGAAAAGAGATATGTATCTAAATATTTACCTAGTTCCTGCTTCAAACGTAAAATAACTATGTGGAAGCTTCAGCTAATATAATCAGGAGTTTTGCTGTATCATACTGCCTTAAAATTATGAATCCTGCATGGGAATCTGAAATAAAGCAATAGAAGACAAGAGGTCCCTTTAATATCGTAATATGTATAGGAGTTGTGCAAGTTTGTTCCACAGAGGTCTGTGTCAGATGTAATACCT
>JAWWMD010000089.1:0-10448 GCA_035044885.1 Pseudobranchus striatus | reverse complement strand
TTTCTTGTCTTTGAGAAGCAAAGAACTACTTTTATTCAGCTAACTGAAATATTTCAGTTAGCTGAATAAAAGTATCACTCTGACAAGATTTGCAGCAACTGCCTTTTCCATGCCTTTGAAAATCAAAGATCTTTTAAAAACCATTTTGACAAATTAAAGTATTTTTGGTGTAAAGTCAGTCTGTACCAGTAATTCTGTGTATCCCCAGTCACAAGCCACGTGACAATACACGCTGAGACGTGGAAGTAGTCGGACTTACAAAAGACCACAAAATCTATAGAATTTGGATTAAAAACATTTCCACTAAAGTATTCAACACATGTACAAATTACATCCATTCACAAAATTACACATACATTCGAGTATCATTACAGTTCTTCTGTACATATCATCTTTGATACTCACAGCCATGTAAGTCTAGTATTCTGGAGATCAACACACAGATGGAAGAAAGACATTCGAATTCCCCCTCTAGATCAGGTTAACTGGCTCTCTAGATAACCAATCTCTCTGCAAGCAACTATGTTCCAGCGGACAGGACAATCCCTGAGAAACAATACATAATCTACATTGGTGATGCAGTTCACTCTCTGCCTCTCCTGCTTTACACCGGCCTTCCAAGCACCGGCCACGTCTCAGCACCAGAATTCTACTTAGTATGCATTTGGCTGCTCATCAACTACTGGAGGTGAGAACTGAACTGCTACTTGATTTGATTCCTACTCACTATAGCCTTTCTCCTTGTTTGGGACTTTTGTCTGTTTTCCATCTATAAGAGCCAGATTCTTTAGTTCGCATAGTCATGAGTAAATGGCTTTTATGCATCGCTACTCCTGGGTTTTATGCTAAGTGCTATTCTTTAGCCACTTGCGTAGCCGATGCATGTGTTACGCACGGTCCGGCTATGTGAGCCGACACCACAAGAGTAGAGCCTTTGTCCTCTACTCACGCATCATAGTGCGTCTTCGCTATGCATGGTCTCTACGCTACTCTACATCCACCCGTTATTCTTTACATGGCGTAAAACCCATTTACTAATGGATTTTACGTGGCTAAATGCCATGGGGTGAGGGGCAGGCAGAGATTGACATAGGGCTGCAAAAGTGGGGTGTAGTGTGTAAGGGGGTAAACATGTGGGGTGCACTGCACCCCACATGCATAGTGGAGGTTTGTGCATACACATGGATATCTCTGCATGCATGATTAAACATGTAGATGTGGAGATCTTCCCCCCTAATGTGGACATACATTCTCCTATAGACATGTATGGGGGTGTATGTGTACGATTGGCTGCAATCTACATGCTTAATCACAAATGTAAAGACATCTATGCATATCCACGACCCCTCTGTATTCATGCGGGAAGCATGCATATCAAATACGTACCCCATTACGTGCGGCCTCACATATTTCTATGAATGTGTAGACTTTAAGGGCTACTGCGCAAGCACCGACAATGTACTTTGTAACAAAGTTTCCTTGCAGCCGGTGGCATAGGGGCGGAGTCATCTTTACTCACGAGTAAAGCCGAGCCCACCCCTCCACCACCGTGTCATCGCTACTCACTCGAGAAATTGTAAAGAATGGCGCATAGCACGGCACTTTCTACCCATGAGTAGCCCGCTAGCAGACACATGCATAGCGGGTTACTCATGCGGAGACCCCATCTGCGATTTTACGCCAACTAAAGAATCAGGCCCTAAGTGTTTCCTCTCAAAGCCCAGACTTTACACTTCCAATATAATTCTAAAATGTCTAATGACAAACTGAGGTGCTCTTTAGTTAATCAGGTTCCTTTTTAGGCAGTTCTACTTTAGGAGTTTAGCTCAAACGCTGCAACCATCCTCTCGCAACAAGGATGCAGTCTTTGCCGCAATGATTTTTTGGATGCACTGTTTCATACCAGTCTGAACAATGTCTCTGACCTCAGCTGTGTTTGTCAAATTAACAATGCTTGCATCACCTAATTGAAATAAATATGCGTTGGCTTGATGCTTTACTTTGCCAGTCTATGAATGGCACATAAGACTTTCATCATCTTAACCTCATCTGATGTAAGCTGACCCTGGCTGATAGAATGAGGAAAGTGTTTTGCACAATATTCTTTCTCTCACCCCACTCCCTAAATACAGGGGTCTATGTAGGCTGTCCATAATTGTACTTCAGGGATATCTCCAACCAGTCACAAATGGTCCTGTTCATCTGATCCAAACTTTCCTTATCCTTATGAGAGTAATAGGGCTCTTGGAGTCAATAGATAAATGCTGTATAGGCAATGGAGTTGTCCGTTCACCCAGGATTTACAAAGACTGGAGTTTCCACCTTTTACTCCTCTGATGGATTTTTACTGCCACCTCAAATTAGTGCAGTCAGTGCCGTGGAGCTCACCTATTCACCTAAGAGGAACTCCTCTTCTGGACTTGATTTCAATCTGGGGTCTGGCTAATGGACACACCCCTACAACCATAATAGGGCTTTGCCTTTGTCACAGTTCCTTGTGGTCAGTTTTCAGCACAAGGGAATTGCCTTTCCTCCACCATGCCCCCTTGTTGTCAGTTTTACCCATGAGGATATGCCCTCACGTCTGACATGCCCCCTTATTATCAAGTGTTGCTCCTTAGTCCTGGCTCTCGTAGGCTGCAACTCCATTCACTGCCGGATATTACACAATGATGGAGTTAGAGCAACTCATTTCAATATCCAGTTGTTTTGTTCCCTCTGAACCTCATTGCCCCGATTTGAGGTCCCAATGTGAGCCTTGTTTGTGGGTGAATGAATGCCTGCAGTGTCATCATCGGGGAGTTATTGGTTCACGTCCTTGAGTTGTGGGAAGGTGTGAGGCCTGCACATGTGTCATGAAGGAATGAGGATGAGTGATGAAAAGGTGACTATAGAATGCAGATTCCTGTGACTGTGTTACATACTAATAGCCAGTCAACACTGGGGTAATGTGCTAGTGTTTAGGCTGGTTGTGACATGACTAGGAAGTGTTTGAGGCATCAGTTTGCAGGGATGGCATCAGGCAAGCGAGACAGGAAACATAGACAAAATGTTTTATAACGAAAGTCAGAAATGCAGGGACAGCTGATGTCCAGGTAACACAGCAGCCTCAAGGTCATAAAATGCCTAACCGCGGTGAAGGAGCACAAGAGTTTGCCTGGAGCTCAGGATACTGTAGATTGGAGCACGGTGACAGCCCCAAGCACTGTTGTGAGCTCAAGGAAGTCTGGATCCAAGCTCCTTTAAAAGGAGACCTGCTTCATTAGTAATCTAGGGAGGAGGAGCGAGAACATTTCTGGAACTAAAGGGGAGGAACAAGGATGTGGGCTCCACCCATGTGCCAGCCTGGGGCCCTCTCCCTGCCCTTGCCCAGAAAGGCTATCGCTGTGGGATGTGCTAGAAGGCTTACCAGGGGCATAGCCATACAAAGGCATACTGGTGCTGTCTCCCCCTGGCAAGTTGCAAACTGAATGAGGTGAATCAGAGCCCAGGGAGCAGGGGCTGTCAGCCCCCCAGGGTAATGGGAGTTCAGGAGACCCTCGTTTCTGTAGCCCACTGGACAAGGAAGCACTGGGGGCTTTTACAGGTACTGGCGGTTGAGAAGGGTTCAGGGATGAGGTGTGTGTCATAGGGAACAGTGTCTTCCAGAGATTCCTGTAGAGATGGGAGGTGGGCCTTGCACTACAACCTGGCCAATCACCCCAGTGCCCACTACCAGTGGGCACTGGGTGGAGGGACCCTGGAGGACATGGAGGTAACTGCATGGTCTGCAGGGCCCCAAGAGGGGGTTCTGGGGTGTCAGGAAGGTGTTCAATGCTCGTTGTTGTAGGGGAGTCTGTGCAGAACTCAGGGGATTGGGAGGGTTCCATGGGGTTACTAAGACCCTGAAAGGTAGGTGGTGTGGTAGGGACCAGAACAGGTTGGTTATGAGTCTGGCTGTGGGGTACTGGAATGCTTGATGCAGGATGTGTGTAGAATTGGGCATCCTGAAAGGACAGAGCTGCCATAATCCATCCTGGAGATGATCAGGGCATAAAATGCAGTGCAGAGTTTGCAGTCAGTGGTGTAAGTAGAGTTGTTTTTGAACTTCATTTATGACGTGAGAAAAAAAGTGTCCATTGCCTCTAACAGCTGATCTAGAGTGTTGCTATCTGTGATAAACCTGGTGCCAAATGCACCTTGGCTATTCTTCAATTCTTTATGGCAAATGCTCATCAGTTATCCTAGACACACCAACGGGGGTATTTAAATTACAAAAAGACAACTTGTTTATGGCTTATGGCACACATGTGCCTCTGTTTTAATTTGGAATGAACAACTTCCTGAAATTGTAATGTTATAAAAATTCAGGGTAAAAGCTGTGGCGATGACATTCCTAAATGGTGTCCATACAGGGCACATTTAAAGATACCACATGGGCTCTGAGCACTATCATCTGGGGTTAGACTCCTTATCTGTTCTGAATTGTGTAAGGTTTTTCATCTGACATGTCTTTTCTTTGGCCCTCATCCTGTCACCTTGGTTCTACCTCTGAAGGGTAAAGACACATTGCTTTTGGAGACTCTCAAGCAAAGGAAAGAATCTGCTAAGAGGGTTTAACAAAACCTGGATTATCCATCTGACAGAGTCAATATTTTGCTATGGAGTATTCCTTATGAGCATGTTATTTCTTTTCTCATGCGAGGATGCACAGATAAACTTAAGCAGGCACAGTGAATGGCTAATAGAAGAGGCAGGCGATACTGAAGCATGGATTTTGAAGGACCCAGAGAGAAGGCAGGAGATACTGAAACAGGAACAAAGAAGGACCCAGAGAGGAGGCAGGATATACTGAAGCAGGTACCATGAAGGACCCCGGGAGGATGCAGGAGGCACTAAAGCATGCACAGTGAGGACCATGAAGGAGGCAGAGGACACTGATGCTGGTTCAGTAGAGGACCCAGAGAAGAGGCAGGAAATACTGAAGCAGGCACAGAGGCAGACCCAGAGAGGAGGCAGGAGATACTGAAGCATGCACAATGAAGGAACCAGAGAGGATGCAGGATGTACTAAATCATGCACAGTAAAGGACTCCGATTGGATACAGGACCTACTGAAGCAGGCACATTGAGTGACCCAGAGAGAAGACAGGAAATACTGAAGCAGGCACACTGAAGGATCCAGAAAGGAAACAGTAGATACTGTAACATTCACATTGATGGATCCAGAGAGGAGGTAGGAGATACTGATGAAGGCACTGTGAAGCCCCCATAGAGGAAGCAGGAGATGCTGAAGCATTGACAGGGAATGACCAGGGGTGGAGGCTGGAGATACTTAAGCAGGTGCTCTGAAGGACCCAGAGGGGAAGCAGGAGATGTTGAAGAATGTGCATTGAAGGTGCAAAGAGGGGGCAGGAGATATTGATGCACAGAGAGTAATATTTTGAGTTCAATGCATTCCCCATGGTTGCAGTCTTGTTATGGAAGGTTTCTATCCAAAGTACTACTTTGGAAAATAACAGTCTGCTCTGCCATTGTATAGAAATAATCCTAAAAATGATAATTCTCCTAGATTAAATCAACAAAGCTCCTTTCTCCTGGGTAGAGATGTGAACCCATATATCACCCCAGCCTGAGTTTTTTTTTTCTAACAACATTCACCTAGTAACTTGTTTTTTTTGTTTCCTTTTAGATGCAGACCAGTGTCTAAAGTGCCCTGAACATGAGTGGCCAAATGAGATGAGAGATGCCTGTATCTCTAAAGAGATCATATTTCTATCATATGAGGAGCCTTTGGGTGCAGCATTGAGTTTCTTGGCTTTATTCTTCTCTCTTCTCACTGCTCTGATTCTCGGGATCTTCATTAAATATAGAGACACCCCGATAGTGAAAGCCAATAACCGGGACTTCAGTTACCTTCTTCTGTTTTCCCTGATGCTCTGCTTCCTCTGCTCCTTGATATTTATTGGCCGTCCTCAGAAAGTGACCTGCCTCCTCCGACAGGCTGTGTTTGGAATAACTTTCACTGTTTCAGTGTCTTCCATTTTAGGTAAAACTCTCACTGTAGTTATGGCTTTCCAAGCCACTAAACCTGGCAGTGCCATGAGAAGGTGGATGGAGTTTGGGGTCTCATACTATCTGGTGGTGATCTGCTCTGTTATCCAAGCAGTTATCTGCACTATCTGGCTTGCCACAGCTCCACCGTTCTCTTCCTATGATGCAAAGACTGAAATTGGAAAGATAATCCTGCAGTGTAACGAAGGCTCCATCATTGCATTTTACTGTGTTCTGGGGTACATGGGGTTTCTAGCTGCATTTTGCTTCATTGTTGCTTTCCAAGTGAGGAACTTACCTGACACCTTCAACGAGGCCAAGTTCATCACATTCAGCATGCTGGTGTTTTGTGCTGTCTGGGTCTCCTTTATCCCAACCTACCTGAGCTCCAAAGGCAAGTCCGTGGTGGCCGTTGAGATCTTCGCCATCGTGGCCTCTGGTGCTGGACTACTGGGCTGCATATTTATACCCAAGTGCTTTGTGATTCTCTTCAGGTCACATAGGAACACCAAGGATTATGTGGCGAGGAAGATAACCTGCAAGATTTAAACATAAATGTTAGTGACCAATGTCTGTGTCTTACACATATTACTTCTAACCATATTAAAGAGAGACCTGTTGTGATTGAGTTCACAGACTATACATTTTGCAAAAGTAATTCCTGCTACTCTGAGATTTTAGGACATGTTTATCATATTATCCACTCTTCCAAACTGTACACTCACTTTGCACTAGCTGTAGTGTATGTTTTTGATAAGGAAAATACGTATAAATTACAGATCTTTCAGACACAATGTAATGAAATGTTTTTGATAAGGAAAATACGTATAAATTACAGATCTTACATATACAATGTAATAAAAGGGATGCACTGTGAAAACTCCTGATGCCTCTGTAATCAGGCTATGAGTATGAGAATGTGTAATGGGTTTTAATTCATTTTTTGTGCTCATCAAACCCCCCCTCCTCTGTTATCAGTCTGTGAGAATATGTAATGGGTTTCCATTATGTGTTGTACTCATCATCCCTTCCTTCTTCATCTTCCGTAAACCCCTTAACACCCATCAGTTCCCCACCATAGACTAATCTCACCACCCCATATGTCCGTTCTACCTTGCATCTACTGCCTGGAAATTGGACAGCTCTGCCATGCCCTCCATAGTTTTGACATTATCACCTAGATGCCACAGCCAAGTTTCTTCTACACCACACTGGACGTCACAAGCCTCTCCTCCATTTTCAGATGAACTGTTTCACAGATGCATCTCTGGAGTCCTATCACACTCACAGATCCCCAAGCACTCAGAAGGCAATGATCACTAATGTTTACCTTCAAACACTTCGAATTAATAAAGGCCACAGGCAAGTGGGGTAACAAAATAATTCATAAACAATTAATAACATTTAAGGGGCAAATAAAACAATGTTCCCAGTTTAACTTCATCCCAAACCTAGATTTGACTGTGCTAGTACATACGTACAAACATATAGGATTTATATAGCTTCACTGACCCAGTCAGAAATCCTGACATTTGACCAAGAGGGGATCGGTTTGACTTACATTCAGAATGATTGTCTCTTAAGGTCTATTCTAAATGGGCCTATGGTAGTTATTAAGCACATACAAAAAGATTTGAGTGGTGAAATATAATTTAATTAATAAAATAATACCTTCAAAATCTAGTAAAATATAAAACAAGCAATTTGGAACAATATTATTTATTTATTTACAATTTTTGTATAGTGCTGTATAACCCTTTTGGACCACTAAGCACTTTACAGGCAGAGAGAGTGAAGAGAGCAAAGGTTTGTGGAAGCGTTTTCTTCTGAAGGATGTTGGGAGTGGACCCCAGAAGCCCCACCATAGGGGGGGTAGAGAAAAATTAGGAGGGCGTTCTGTAGGAGTTATCACTGAAAGGAGGTGTTGTGGTTCCAAACAGGCTGGTATGGAGGTGTCAGTTCCAAGGGCGAGGCAGAGGCAGTTCCAGGAGGCAATATGCCAGAGTCCAGGAGTTCTTGGGTTGATGTGGTGGTCTTTTCGGGTGAGGGAAAGGTGCATTTTCAGGAGTTTCCTGAATGTGAGAAGTGAAGGTGCTGCTCTGTAGGAGGAAAGGAGTGTGATCCAGTGCTTGGAGGTCCAGTCTGAGAAGGCTTGGTCTCTGATGTGGGTGAGTTTTCTGTGTGGAATATGTAGTAGTTGAGTGTTGGTTGCTCTGGATGTGTATATATAGTGGCTAGAGGTCTGAGTTTGTGGCGGAGGTATGTGGGTGTAGGACGTTGTACTGCTGTGTAGACAAGACAAATAGCTCTGAAATGAATCCTCAGGTTGACTGGGAGCCAGTCGAGCTCAGCTATGGCAGAGTTGATGTGTGAATGATTGGGGGGACTGAGGATGAGTAAGGCTGCAGAGTTCTGGATTTCCTGGGGGGAGGGAGATAGATTAGATGAGGAGGAGAGGCCCAGGAGGACATTGTTGCCATAGTCTAGGCAAGAAAGTAAGAGAGATTGAAAAGCAGAGGGAATATCAGAGGGGGCAGGATAGGTTTTAGGCATCTGAGAAGATTTATCTGAAAGGAGCAGGATTTGACAGTAGCTTTGGCACCACCACTGTGGCAATAATGTCCTGACATCCCAAACACCATCCTCCTCTGGGGTACTACCTGCCTGCCACCTGTCTATCACCATGATTCCTCATGCTACAACAACGCTGCCTACTATGGTCTCCCTGTCTGCTCCAGACCCACCCCGTCATGTGCCCATCCCACTCGGTGCAGTGATAACCTGTCTGCTCCTAGCCTTTCTGGGTGGTTATTCCTTCTTTGCTGTTCTTTCTTTTCTCTCCTGCACCAGTTTTTTTTGTTCTCTCTTTTACAAGGTGGAGAAGAAGTATTTAAACTCGCTGAAGATTGACCACAGCAAGTTCACATACCTGGCTTCCTGGTTGCTGTCTCTGTGCCTTCCTGATGACTGCTTTGGTCCTGATCCTGACTCATCATGTTTTAGACCCTGCTTTTGCCTGCTCATCTGTTTTGTCTATTTCCTGGCTGGCTGTCCTCGGACTGTTAGACGGATATTCTTTGGTGTTTCCCCTGTGGCAGTGGCAAGATCATTTGGCTATGACTTCGGAATGTGTGACTATTCTTATTGCTTCATCCCTTGGACTTGGTATTGCTCACACGGTTTCAACCCCATTTGCCTAAAAACTGCTGGACATCACTCCTGCTCCTCAGCAGACTCTTTCCTACCCCCTCAGACTGGGTTCCCTTCTGTTATCCGACCATCTTAGGAGTCTGTTACACTCTACTGGTCACTGGCAGCTTCCTTCCCATCTGAAGCACCCATCAGGTCATTACAGTTTTTTTGCAAACTCCCAAACATGGATAACCACCAGATAAACAGAGCATTGGCCACCCAGGATTCTACCATTGCCCAGCACTCTCAGGAGATCTGGTCCATTCACTCCAAGTTTGGCTCTATCTTGACTCCTCTCAGTGCCCTGCAGTCACCAGTACCGGCATCTGTACCTGCATCTGTGGTGAGTCATCTCTGATATTTGCTGCACCTGCTCCTAGTGCAACAACAACAATCTTACCGAAATTACCACTACCCAAAAATCTTTCTAGTGATCCCAAGAAGCTTCACGCATTCATCAAGCAGTGCCAAATGCACTTTCAACGTGCCTGCTGCATCTATGCTTCAAAGCCAATGAAGATCACTTTCATGGTAAATCGTCTCTCCGGCATTGCCTTAGACTGGATTTCTCCTCTCATTCCATGCAATTCCATGATCCCCCAGGCTTTTAACTCCCTGGAAAAACCCTTCAACAAATGTTTGATCTGCCTGGACATTCAGAGACAGCTGCCACTTGCCTCATGGACATTCAACAAGGAAATCAGTCTTTGCTCCAATACATTGTGAAGTTCCAGATCCTGGTGGCAGAGGTTGAATGAATGAAAAGACACTTAGCACAACCTATTAGCGAAGGCTCCAGGACCAACTGAAAGACCAAATCATCCTAAATTCTCTATCCAAAACCCTGTAGAACCTGATCCTGTTGGCCATATAACAAAATTCCCATTTACAGGAATGGCAACTGGAGTTTTAGGGACCCAGAAGGTCATATCAGCCCAGCAGTTAGACTCCTGCTCCTGAATCAGCTGCAATCCTTTCTATCTGCATTGAACCTGAACCTATGGAGATCAGTCGCATTTCCAGGCTATCTGAGGTTCAGAAGCACTGGCACAGGATCAACAGGCTTTGTCTCTATTGCGGAGGTAATAGAATTACAACAAAACTTCTTACTGAAGTCTGGAAATTGCAGAACCTATACACAACTTAGCAATTGTGTGTAGTTAAGCTCACCTCACCTCTTCCCTCTCAATTCACTTTGTTGGTCTAAGTATCCTGGAAGACTGG
>JAWWMD010000088.1:432-10490 GCA_035044885.1 Pseudobranchus striatus | reverse complement strand
GAGTTCTCTCCTGGTACACCCCGCACCCCCATACTCTCGTTTGACTAGAACCTCTAGGAACAGGCTCTCTCCACCATCTACTTTCACAACCTCTGTATCTAAACCAGTCAAATCCTTGTGATTCATTCTGGACCTCACCCTCATCATGAAGAGCCACATAGCAGCCACAGTCAAATCTTGCTCCTTTCAGCTACACCGTCTCAGAACCCTGAAACCTCCCCCTCCCCCCAATTTCAACTCCACTGTCCATTCTCTCATTCTTTCTTGCCTAGACTATGCAACTCCACCCTCCTAGGCTTTCCCTCCTCCTCTATCCTCCCCCTCCAAGCCATCCAGAACACTGCAGCCCGACTCATCCTTGGTCTGCTTAAACACTCACATCACCTCTGCCCTAACCAAACTCCACTGACTCCCTATCAAGCACAGGATACTTTTCAAAGGCCTCTATCTGCTCTATAAAACATTACACCTCCACACACCCACTTAACTCCAACAAAGAACGCAAAACCCCTTGCCACCAGACATGTACCCAGAACCCCGCAACAACCACCTGCTACACATCCCCTGCAGCAAGCTCACCCACAGCAGAGACCAAGCCTTCTCAAACTGGGCCTCCAAGCACTGGAATGCTGTCCCTCCCTCCATCACGTTAGCTTCCTCTCTCCTGATATTCAGGAAGCTGCTCAAGATGCACCTCTTCACCCCCAGCAGGAAAAGACAGCAACCACACCCAAGAACCTCTGGGCACCATCAGCCAGTCTACTGGATCGGTTTCCACCTCTCCCTCCGGACCAAACGACACCGCACCAGCCTGCTGGAACATGCACAGTATCCTTATTAGTGATGCCTCCAACAAGCCTTCCTCCTCTCCATCTTTCCTATCCCCTCAAGGGGCTTTTTGGGGTTTACTCCCTTCGTCATTTCTAACCTTTAACCTTCATGAATTCTTTTACACAAAACTCTGATCAACCTGTAAAGCGCTTAGCGGCACAAAAGGGTAATACAGCGCTATACAAAAACTGTAAACAAATAATTAATTCATAAATCTTCAGTCAAACTCTGCCTCACAGTTCCTATGTTTAAATTTAGTTCTTCTGCTCTCATTTGAATACTTAAACGTCTGTCAGTACCAACCAATATCTGCATCTTTCCACACGCTCATCATTCTTACGTGTTTTCAGGCGTCACTTCTTTCATGTCTTCCTGACCCTTTTTAAACCTTTCAAGCCGTTCAAAAACACCGGATTTCATCACAGTATCAGTACCTGAAACGTTATTATAAGCATTTGTATAGCGTCCCAACCCCAAACGTTGCAGTTTCCCTGGCACTCTTGCCCAAAAGTGGATGTTAACGTATTGCTCCAAAAACCCGTCGCCCATTTTCCACTGTGACATACAGACAGACGCATTGGTATGAACACCGACAGTACCTTGTTACTTCTGACGTTTTCTCGCCCTCACTAAAATATAGGTTGGAAGCCCAGACTGGCCTCAACAGGTCAGTAGTTGGTTTTTGCTCACTCGCCATCAGCAAGACATCTGTGTGGAACTTGACTGCGGCACTGCCTAAGGCTTGTTCACTGAAAAGGAGGCACCTATGGTGGTTTCTCCATTTTCGAAAATCACAGTCTGCTCAGAGCCCTCCCAGGCCTTTCACAGATTGTAAAATTCATTTTGGTTTCTAGGTATAACATTGGGGAAGGTGTGTGTTTTTTCACACACCAGAGAACTTCAACAGAAGGGACAAAGGTACTATGAACCAATGCATTCATACAATGGCTTTCAGCACATATTCACAAGAAGACAATGGCAGGTGCCGAACACCACCCTATCGCCTTCACTTTGAATACCTAAGAAAGGAGGGTTCCTCCTAAGAAGAGAGCTCTTCCAGGCTCTGTATCCCACAGGCTCCTTAACCTCAAATAAGTTAATTTCCTGATATGCCAAATTAATAGAGCGCTTTTGGGAAATGGGCGTACTAATGAATGGATAAATGAGTGTAGCCCAACCACGCAAAATGTGCCGAGACTAGCGACATCATTTACACAGGGTGTAAACCAATGTAGCTACAAGATGCTAAGTTCTAGTGGTGGGGCCCAAGAAGCCCACCCCACTCAACCCCACAATACGATTCTTTTACAGACTCCCCTTCATTTTCTGATCCCCTCAAGCCAGTTGCCAGCAATACTAATAAGCTCGGAATAGGGTGGTCACTATACAAAGTACATGTCAAAATCAAATGGAGGGTGTAGTGAACAATATACAGTATTACATTACCGGCATTTGTACAGGGTCCTAAACCCGAAGTATCCAGATGCTACGCTGGCCAGAAGACAGCCCACAAAGTCTACTTCTGCTTAAATAAGCATGTTTTCAAACCTCTTTTGGAGACCTCCCAGAGAGGAAGCATCCTTAACCTCTGATGGGAGGTCATGCCAAGCCCTAGTCCCAGCGACTGCAAAATTTACCTTCTGCTCGACATTGCGTCACTCTTGGGACCTTAACCAAGACCAGACAAGCAGAGCGTAAATGCCTGCTAGGGACGTGCCTCTCCTCCATTCACGTCGGGAACTTGCTCACTTTCACGTGGTGCGCACTAGAACTGGTGGCGAGGACCCTATGAGCTACCATCTGTGCTGCAGGTAGCCAGTGTAATTCCATACGCATGTGTATAATGTGAAACTTCCTTTCCCACTTGACCACGATCTCAGCGGCACAGTTTGAGCTTTTGCAAATGCCCGGTCATGTGTTTAGAGATCCCTGCATAGAGCACACAGCAGCAGTCCATTTTAGCCCCCACAATTGCCCTGGCTATCGTAGTCAAGTGCCCTTGGTCCAGCAGAGGCTCGAGCCACCTCATGAGGAGCGAGAAGAAGAATCAGTCCTTGGCCACAGCATTCACTTGCCTCTCTACTGAATGCAGAAGGAGCCATAGATTGGTGCGAGTCTGTCTCCCCAGGCAGCGAGAGGACCCCATAGCAAGACTCTCAGCTTACGCGGAGTCCCAAGCACAGCCATTGTACAGCCAACATTTAATGGTTGCCACTGTGCGGTTTAGTTTGTCATAGTGCTCGTAGAATGAACCAGACTCCTCCAACAGGAACTGGGTGTTGTCAGCATAGGTGTGGAAGCAGATATTCAGATTGGCTAAAAGGTTTTGCAGAGACCGTAAAATAAATATTAAATTATGTGGGCGACAATAATATGCCTCCCTAAAGGGTAGGGGTAGCAAAGGAGCGGTTACTACATACACCTTCGATGGGAGCCAATGATATTGTTTTACATTTGTAAAAGGGGTGGGAGGAAGTGACAAGGGCAACAAAAGAGCAAGAGGTAAAGCAGAATACAATTAAAATTGGGCGAATTATTGAAAGAGCACAGGAGCAGAGGAAGGAGCAATGAACATAGGATGAATATCAAGAAAAGGAAGAAAAAGTGAAAGAGGAACAAAAAAATGTCCCAAGCACTGGAGAATAATGATGAAGTACAGAGTCATTGACTCATCGAGCAAAGGGTTCAACACAAAGCCATACACGGCCTAGCCCCAGAGTACATCCAGAAATGCGTCATCCCACACGTCCTGACAAGAACACTCTGATCTGCCACCAAAAGCCTGATCACAACTTCACGAATTTCCGAACAACGCACAGGCAGAAGGACCTTCAAATACAGGGGAGCCAAAGCGTGGAACAATCGACCACAAGAACTGCACCAAGTGGAGAACGTTGAATGCTTCAGGAAAGAGATGAAGACTGTGGTTTGCACCGTCCCAACTAAAATAGCACCTGTGCCAATACTGCTAATATACAACAGCGTTTGGATGCCCTAGGGTTGTAACCTATATAAATTCACTGAACTAAATAAAAACAGGCCAGTGGTCGAAACAAAACTGACCAACCTGTACTTTGATACTAGCATGTATTCCACTTGTTGAAGACTCCCACATTAACCCGCCCATGCTTCCTTGTTTCTGCTCAAAAAGATAAGCAAAATGACACCCCCTGATCCACCACCCACTTGCCCACACCTCCCTGAGAAACCACACCCACCTCTATAAGAAACCATGCACACTTCCAAGAGCAATCATATCCCCCTGATAAATGCACTTATTAGAGCGTGCTATTACATTTTCTGGATAACAGATGACAAACGCACACAAAGTGAAAAGGAAGCAATGGAGAGAAGAGAAAAGGATGATCGTTTTAAAAGGTGGATGGAACAAAATAAGCATCCCCCACCAGCAATGCACATCCATGTGAATGACAGCTAACAGTCGACAGTCATTAAACTACACGGGGAGCTCCGGGGATCCCCCACCAGCTGCAGCAGTGGCCGCCATCATTACCGTGGCCAGAGTCACAAGGGGTGTTCCGGGTAGCAGAGCGGTCACCAGTCCGTCTGTGACCAGAGGGTCCTTTATGGATCTCAGAAGGGCTCTGGGGGGTTATCCAGGCATGAGATCTCCGGGACACCAGTGCCTTATCACTCACTGCACGTGAGTGTGTCTACTCTTCAGACTGAACTCCCTCCCAGTCACCCCTCAGACCCTGCACCGCACAATGGACTACCTTTATGCTTCATCCCCCCCTGCCTGACTAGACACCATGGAGGACCTACCTATGGGGAACTTGCAGGCTGCCCTCCCTTGTTAGCCTCTCCACGGATCGCAGATTCCCTTCTTCCATTCTGGAACTGCTCCATACACTTTCTTCCCTCCAGGGACTACTATCGTTGTTTCAGCATTTGGATAACGATCATTGACTTGCTGTACATGCCTAACTATACTGATGAAGAACCCATTATGCTTACGTTTCTAGCATTGTTTGGGTTTGGGTCCTAGACCCACTTCACGTGTAACAAGTTCCTTTTCACTCTGTAAAGCGCTATGCTATCCGAAATAGTGATGCAATGCTGTATACAAATTAAAATAGATATAAATTAATACGTCTGTGGGTAGGGCAAGGTAAAAGGATGATGTAGTTTGTGAAAACACCAGAAAAGGGAGACTTGGAAAAAAAAAAAGCAAGACTGGCTCCTTTACATGCACATTAAATGCCAAGATGTTTGCATAGTACTGATACACATTTGCAAAATTTTTGCAAAGATCTTGTTTGAGCATATTTAGTTTGCTTGTGCTGAAATGTACCCTGGTGAGATGCATGTTTTTGGACGAACCAAAACTTTACTCAGCACATAGAAGACCGGGGTTCGATTCCCTGCTCAGGCCAATAGCGCCAAGATACCCTATATAAATGCATACACACAAACACTTGCTCTTTACTTCCTGACCTTTACGGGGTATTTGTCATGGGCTCCCTACTACTGGAGTCTGTTTCTCATCTCCTTGGAGAGGTCTACATAGCTTTCTGGTATGGCAAATCTCAATCATAAAGCTCTGCTTTCTGAACAACAGAGACCACATATCCCAGAATGCACAATTCTAGACTATGATAAAACACGGATTGGATTAACAGATAGCAGAATGGGACACTTCAGATCACAAGTAAAACGTCAGTGTCACCTAGTTGTTGACACTCGAAGAGATGACATACCAATCCGAGCCACAGAGCAAAGCATTATGGATATACAAATCATTACAAGAAATACTTACATGTTTGCACCATTTGAGAATCTAAACAGAATCTCAGCTTAACCTCATGATTTTATAAGGCAACGCTAACACACAGTTTTGTCAGTCCAAGACAAAATCATGAAGCTGAGAATTTATTTTGTACTTAACTATCGGTCCCGTAATTATTTCTTCATCTGCCTCTTGAGATCGAGGCTAGCCTATAAAACTAAATGACGGTACTTACCTGACAGTAAAGTTTCTTCTGTCAATGATTGGTGCTACACCGTATTCAGATCTTGAAAAATCTTCCTGGGTATCATGGAGATCAAGATTCTAAATAAATTAAGCTTAAACAGCATTAGCTTTGTACGCTAGTTCAAATGGACCAGGAACACCAGTAAACCACTTCCTGACGGACTGGCTATAAAACATTGGCTAGCATCGCACAACCTTCACCTAGGGCAGTAGGTGTCGCATTTCAGAAGGCATATAAACAGGTGTCAACTCAGGTCATTTTTTATTTTTTCCACTGCCAGGTCATGACTGAATCCATAGGTACAAGAAGGTGTTTGTGGGGAAAGGGCAGGGGGAGGGTGGAGACTAAGTATTGTGCAGTCCCAAACATTGCAAAATGAAGTCCGTAATCTTACTTCTAGCATTCTCCTTTACGGATGAAAGGAGAATGCAAAATAAAGTCAAAATCCAGATCCAACACAGAATTAAACACCTGTAGTAAAAGATACAGTAGTAGCAAAAGGATCTTTACCGGTCATCTTGGAACAAGAAGCAATAGAGTTACCCAACGAGTATAAAACCAGTGCAGTCTCTCTTAAGATTTTGAGGGAGGAGTTAGAAGAAACATTTTGGGAGAGGTTTGATTTGACTAAGATTGAAGTCAGAGATGGCTTTAGGCAGAAAATAGGTCTCACTCTCACAGAAACCTTGTCTTTAGAAAGGCAGTGTAAAGAGGGTCATCGCACAAGGCCCAGAGTTCACTGATCCCTATGAGTGACAGCGAGCAGAAAGAATTCACTTTGATAGTAAGATGATGAAGCATGCAAGAATGCATATTCTCAAAAAACAGTCCCATAAGGAAGTCCAACACCAAATTCAAGTCCCATTGTATTTGCTGGAAATGTTTTGGGGGAAATTTAGTCTCAAGCCTTTTGAGGACCTGTTGTATCAAAGAGAACATAAGCAGAGAAGGCTGGTCAACAGCTCACTTGAAGATGAACAATGCTACTACATAACAGGTCAACACTGAATACGATAGTCCTGATGGGGCAAGGGAGAGAGGATAGGAGCACATTATTGATTGAACAAGCCACAGAATCTACATTTCTGTCTTTGTGCCACTGTCTAAATTTAGCACATCTGTGCTTTTATGTTCCACTGGTGCTACTCCCTGACCGTACAAGCTTGGCAGCCTTACAATGAACCTATTTACTGGGAACCCTTGTCAGCATAACACTTAGAGGGTTGGTCCACTTTCTAAAGAACAAATAATGAAATGAAAAAGTGACTGCACACCTAGGGTTCCCTAAAAGCTAATTGATTAGATTAGATACTCAAATACAATTTATTAAATGATAGAATACCTCTAAAAGTTAAAATATGAATGGATGTCAACAATCTCTGGAATACAATTACAACTGGATAAATCAATATGAAAAATTAGAAACTATTTTAAAAAAAAAATCTTGATCCTAAAAATCTGTGATGACTTTCAGGAGAATTGAGTTAAGGATCCAGAGATGCAATCAAGTATCCTGTATGTATATCACTTGATATCTATGGATAGAGAACACAACTTTAGTAATGTATGTAGGGGTCCATATTGGTCACTATTAATCTAGGTCCTGTGTAATTCAATCACAGGGCCTAGGTTTACAGATTGACCAATATGGATACCTACAGACCTTTGAGCATTCCTTCACTGAAATGTGCTCCTCGGTGAGGACCACATTCAGATAATTTGAACTTCAACATTAATGCCAGCTGGGGTAAATCATTTGAAATATGTAAGATGTGCACACACTCAAAAGGTAAGATCATTCCATCCTGAGATTACTGAAGTTGTTTCTTCTCTACGTATAGATATTAAGTGATATACATACAGTAAACTCTATTACTGTGACGATTGTTCCTCCTGCTATTGAATCTTCACTTTTAGTGCCAGCTCAGGGTAGCCAGGAGGGGGTGGTGCAAAACAGGGACTTCCTCTGTGTCAGGTAGTGTTACATAGGATTGATGCAGAAAATGGGGCGCAGCATACTCAGGATAGGGTACCCCCTGTTCTTGTTGATATCCCTGGTGGGTTTTGTAACAAGGCCCCTTAGGTTTTATGGTTAACGTGGCTGCCCTAGATGCCATTCCTCTAAAGCCAGCTTAATAGCCAACAACTCCCTGTTACCAACTTCATAATTCCGCTGAGCCGCAGACAAAGCCTTAGACATAAATGCACACGCATGCAAGACACCCCCAGAACCTGTTTGCGGCAAGATAACTCCAGTCGCCAGATTTGAGGCTTCCACCTCCCACAAAAATTGTCGAGAAATATCCAGTTTAGCAAGTACTTGGGCAGAAACTAAATACTGATTCAACTGATAAAAGGAGTGAATAGCCTCTGCGGACCATTTCTTAGGATCCCCCCTTTTTTATTAAGTGCAGTGATAGGAGAAACCAGATGGTCAAAACGCCGAATGAATCGATGGTAATAATTCAACAAACCCAACAATCGCTGCACCCCATGAAGGTTAGAAGGTTGGGGCCAATCCACAATCGCCGAAACCTTCCCAAGATCCATAGCCGACCCCATCTCTGACAAAACATGGCCCAAAAAAGAAACAGAGGACATCTCAAATTCACACTTCTCCAGTTTGACAAACCAGTTATTAGTCCGTAAGCGAGACAATACCTCACAGACCAAACTATGACGACTCTCCAAAATCTTAGGAATACACCAAAACGTCATCAAGGTAAACGACCACCCCTCTGCCCAACATATCCTGAAAAATCACTTTGGCAATAGCTGAAAGACAGCTGGAGCATTAGACAAGCCAAAAGGCATCACAAGATATTCAAAATGCCCACTACGAGTGTTAAAAGCTGATTTCCACTCGTCACCCTCCCTAATCCTCATCAAATTGTAAGCACCCCACAGATCAAACTTGGAAAAAATAACTGTGTCCTTAATTTGGCCAAACAATTCTGTGATCAAGGGTAGGGGAAATCGGTCCTTCAAAGTGCTTTTATTCAACCCGCGATAATCAATACACGGTCTCAGTCGTCTTTTTTTCAGTACGACCCCCCCCCCGTACCAGCAGGAGAGACCGAAGGTCGACTAAACTCCTTGGCAAGTGCACCCTTAATATACTCATCCAACGCCAGGGTCTCAGCATGAGACAATGGATGTGTTTTACCCCTAGGGGGAGTTTTACCAGGAATCAGATCAATGACAATCAAAAACTCGGTTTTCGGGAAGTAACTCCGCTTTCTTTTTAGAAAAAACATCCAAAAAATCCCGATATGCCCCAGGAACAACTTCGGAAGCAACCTTGTGCTTGACCATAGACACCGGCAGCACAGAAATCTCCCAGCCAGAAATTATCAATTTCTGCCAATCAATCTGAGGATTATAAACACGTAACCATGGCAGGCACAACACAATAGGATAGGTCGAGGCCTCGTTGATCTCAAATTGCTGCTGAATAATATGACCATCAGAAAACAATCTCCACAGATCCAGTCTGCTCAACAACCAATGCCGCGGATAATCGAGCCCCATTAATCCCAGTCAACCTAATAGGACTATCTTTATGAAAACATGTTACAAAATCCTTACTCATGAAGGAACCAGCAGCACCTGAATCAATAAATGCCAAAACACCAATTTTCCAGATGTTAAAACGAAATCTACAGATACTATACAATGTGCAGAAGATTGAAAATGAACTACCCCTAGAGAGAGCTCACCCACCTCACCTAGTGTCTCTCTCTCTTCCCGACAGCATAGTGCAAAACTGAACCTGATGTCCCAACTGGCCACAATAAAAACAGAGACCAAGTCTAAACCGTCTCTGCTTCCCAGACTCAGTAGTCCGTTGTACGTGATCAACCTCCATCACCTCTTCCTTATTTTCCTTCTGTTCATACTAAAGAAGAGCCCATCTCCTCCATCCTCTCCTTACGGTGCCTCAAAATATGATTGTCAAGTGATTTCGGCAACATAATTAAGGCAACTTGATCTCCAGGAGTATCTCACTGTCAATTCGTCCTTCAACCTTCCGCTCAAACATTTTGGAAAGGTGGCCATTAATGGTTCAGATCCCCGCCAACATACAAAATTCTATGGCATAATCTATTACGGACGATCTCGTTGTGAAATAGTTAACAGCTTATTCTTCGCCTGAACTCGTAATCGGTGGGTTCAAAAGCTCCACGGATAGCTGTACTAAAAGAATCAAAAGTACTCTACAATGATGAG
>JAWWMD010000087.1:0-10689 GCA_035044885.1 Pseudobranchus striatus | reverse complement strand
GCACAAGGGTGCAAAGTCCCCTCCGCATCCACTTGCGACAAAACCGCTCCCACAGCCACACCTGAGGCATCAACCTCTACCAGAAACTGCCATGAAATATCTGGTTTTGCCAACACAGGGGCCAAGCAAATACACTGTTTTACCCATGAGAAAGTGGCCAAAGCCTCCACAGACCATTTTCTAGGATCTTCTCCCTTTTTAGTAAGCGCTGAAAAAAGCAACTACTATATGAGCAAAGTTTTTAATAAATCAACAATAATAATTTAGGAATCCCAACATACGCAGCACCCCTCTCAGTGTAGAAGGGCATGGCCACTCTGTTACTGCCGGAACCTTCCCTAGATCCATAGCCAATCCAGCACGAGACAACACATGCCCCAGAAAAGACACGAAGGACCTCTCAATTTCACATTTCTCCAGTTTGGTGTACAAATGGTTAGTATGCAACCACAGCAGCACCTCACGAACCAAACAACGATGAGAGCATAAATCAGGGGAATACACTAAGATATCAACCAAGTACACCACCATACCATTACCCAGCATATACTGGAAAATCTCGTTAACAAAACTTTGGAAAACAGCTGGTGTATTACAAAACCGAAAGGGCATCACAAGATATTCAAAGTGCCCACTCCGGGTATTAAAAGCAATTTTCCATTCATCACCCTCACGTACTCTCACCAAGTTATAGGTACCACACACATCCAATTTGGAGAAAGTCGACGCATCCTTAACCTGATCAACCAACTCCGTGAACAATGGTAAAGGAAACTGGTCATTCACTGTAATCTTATTCACTCCACAATAATCTATGCAAGGTCTCAACGTTCCATCCTTTTTCCATGCGAAAAATGACCCAGCACCTGCTGGAGAGACAGATGGATGAATAAACTTTTTGGCCAGGGCTCCCTTAATATCCATGGTCAAATTCTCCACTGGTGACAATGGATATATCCTCCCCCGGGGTGGGCTTGAACCGACAATCAAATCAACCACGCAATCGTATGGACGATTTTCTGGCAAAACCTCTGCTCTCTTTTAGAAAATACATCCGCAAAATCCCTATAAACCTCAGGAAGCCCCACCAACCCCCCCTGAACTTCCGCCAGGGAAACTGACAACTCAACTACTCCCCAACGAGAAGTCAGAGATGCCCCCCAGTCAATCCGGGGGTTAAAGGCACACAACCAAGGCAATCCCAAAACAATAGAGTAAGTAGACCCTCAAATGATTTCAAAATGCTGGGGTGTTACTTTACCATCCGAAAACCAAATCTGCAAAGACCCAACCTCGACCCACACTCGGGACCCGGACCATCAGGCCCGGCAAGATGCCCAGACCTGCAACCGGTCCCGGCGCATGGCCTCCAAAGAATGGCGGTGTGTCCAAATGTGACGCACAGCATTAGCCCGCACAAGGCGTCACACAGCCTACCCGATCGGGGAACCCCAATAATTAAACAAGGGCACGTGTGACTCGCGTGATCATGCCCCAAACATCCAGGCAGGTAATCCACCATAGGAATGCACGCATCAGCATGACCATCCCGATAACAACAGTAGGACCACTACCAGGGGTACACCCCAACCTCATGATCAATACAATCATGGGGCATTATTCATGAGCCCACCTGAGACATCAATCTGTACAGGGAGGTCCCTCTCTAGGCTACGCCGTGACCCTGCTTCTGCATCACACCTGTGTAACACTGACAATGGGGCAGGGGCCCCCCTAAATCCCTCCGCTGACTACCCTTAGTGCTAACTCCCGGTGACGATCCATTAGGTAGATCAGTAATCATCACAGAGATGCCCAGTACTACGATCCTGTTAGGATTGAAGACTCAGCATTTTTTAGGCCAAGCGGGTGCAGGTGAGACATGACAGGTAATACAGGCTGTGAGTTAGAATCGCTGGTGGCATAGCTGCACAAAGACACTTGTCGTTCTGTGATACAAATAATGCTTTGAGACTGAACATTAGCCTTGTGACCTCCCCCGTGTGGAGGATTGTGGAAATTCTTGGTGGCACCAAGGCCACAGTGCCACAGTATCCCCCGCTCCAGAGCCCTCTCCTCGAACTGAAGTGCCAGGCTTGGTGGGTTGTGCATAGTTAAAGTGGTGCAAGACAACAGGAGCATACATATCATGATATGGCACCCAGGATCATTCCTCCGGGCTGAACCCAGCCCAGTGCACCAGATATTCTAACACAGCATTACAAATACTGGAATTCAGAGCAGAACACACCCAGTGCTCAATGCAACCATTATTCAACATGGGAGATGGGTCTGGAGAGCTCAGAGAAAAAGGATCAGAAAGAAAATGTTTCAAGAGAGACACATGAAAAAAGAGATGGATATGCAGGGGGGAGGAGGGCAAGAGGTAAGGTAATATTCACTTGACGGAGAACCTCGGTAGGATTAATATATCAAGGACCCAGTTTGGTAGGGGACTGATGTAAATGTATATTCTTAGAACTGAGCCACACCTTGCTGCTCAAAGAATATGCAGGAGCCTTAGATTGATGTTTGTTGGCAGCCAAATGATGACCTGACTAGATTTTTAGTAGATTTTGATGATGAGTAGACCAGAGGTCAATAGGAAATTGAGTTTATTAACAGCAGCTGGATTTTCAGACTCAACAGGGTCAATGGGGAGTTGTCAAGGATGAAGTCACTAACCTGGATGTACCATCCGGCCATATTTCATAGCTGAGCCCATTAGGGTGTAGTCAGTGGGGTTAGAGGAGGCGGACAGTGACCTGGATGTACCATCTGCCTATATCTCACAGCTGAGCTCATCTGGGTGGGGTCAGTGGTGTTAGAAGAGGGGAACAATGACCCGTACCGTCTGTCCATATCTCACAGCTGAGTCTGTCAGGGCAGGGTTGGTGGGATTAGAGGAGGTGGACAGTGACCTGGATGTACTGTCCATCCATATCTCATAGCTGAGCCCATCATGCTGTTGGATAGGTTAGAGGAGGTGAACAGTGACCTGGATGTACCGTCTGTCCATATCTCACAGCTGAGTCTGTCAGGGCAGGGTCGGTGGGGTTAGAGGAGGTGGACAGTGACCTGGATGTACTGTCCATCCATATCTAATAGCTGAGCCCATCATGCTGTTGGTTAGGTTAGAGGAGGGGAACAGTGACCTGGAGGTACTGTCTGTCCATATCTCACAGCTGAGTCTATCAGGGCAGGGTTGGTGTGGTTCGAGGAGGTGGACAGTGACCCAGATGTACCGTCTGTTCTTATCTCGCAGCAGAGTTCATCAGGGCAGGGTTAGTGGGGTTAGAGGAAGTGGATATTACCAGAACATCTTACAATTATGGTGGGTTAAAAATATGAGAAAAAAAACCTCTGTGACCCGGATGTACCGTCCATCCTTATCTCACAGCAGAGCCCATCAGGGTGGGGGCGGGGTTAGAGAAGTCAGACATGGGCCCCGATTTACGATACCAGCGGTACTTATTCACAGTCACATGTATTCCTTGTGTTTCACAGTGTAACCACCTATACAGAAGCATGTGATGGGGACGTCTGTGAGTGACCCCAGACCCCTGTCCATCCTCCGATCCAGTGATCACCAGATACCTTCACAATCCATTCATCCTCTGGTCTTTCGCTTGGTCTCCCATGTTCACATCAAAATGCCTGTGACCCAGCTCTTGAGTACGCAAAGCTGTGACGCGTGGAGTATGCACAGCAGTGAAGTATGGCGTATGCACAGCAGTGATGTGTGGCGTATGTACAGCAGTGATGCATGGAGTATGCTCAGCACTGATGCGTGGAGTACGCACAGCAGTGATGCGTGGAGGACGCACAGCAGTGATGCGTGGAGCACGCACAGCTGTGATGCACGGAGAACGCACAGCAGTGATGCCTGGAGCACGCACAGCAGTGATGCGTGGAGCATGCACAGCAGTGATGCATGGAGCACACACAGCAGTGATGTGTGAAGCATGCACAGCAATGAAGCGTGGAGTACATACAGCAGTGAAGCGTGGAGTATGCACAGCAGTGACGCATGGAGCACACAGAGTAGTGACGTGTGGAGCACGCACAACAGTGATGCATGGAGCACGCACATCAGTGATGCGTGGAGCACTCAAAGCAGTGATGCACGGAGTCTGCACAGCTGTGATGCGTGAAGCACGCATCACATGATGCGTGGAGCACACACAGCAGTGATGCATGGAACACGCACAGCAGTGATGCATGGAACATGCACAGCAGTGAAGCGTGGAGCATGCACAGCAGTGATGCGTGGAGCACACACAGCAGTGATGTGTGGAGCATGCACAGCAGTGATGCATGGAGCATGCACAGCAATGAAGCGTTGAGCACGCACAGCAGTGAAGCGTGGAGCACGCACAGGAGTGATGTGGGAGCATGCACAGCAGTGATGTGTGGTGCACGCACAGCAGTGATGCGTGGAGCACACACAGCAGTGACGCGTGGAGCACACACAGCAGGACACGTGGAGTACGCTCAGCAGCGATGCTTGGAGCACGCACAGCAGTGATGCGTGGAGCACACAGAGCAGTGATGCATGGAGTATGCACAGCAGTGATGCAAGGAGTATGCACAGCAGTGATGCGTGGAGCATGCATCACGTGATGCATAGAGTACGCACAGCAGTGATGAGTGGAGCACGCACAGCAGTGATGCGTGGAGCATGCACAGCAGTGATGCAGGGAGCACGCACAGCAGTGATGCGTGGAGCCTGCACAGCAGTGATGCATGGAGCACGCACAGCAGTGATGTGTGGAGCACGCACAACATTGATGCGTGGAGGAATACAGCAGTGATGCGTGGAATACGCACAGCAGTGCTGCATGGAGTACGCACAGCAGAGATTTGTGGAGTATATATAGCAGTGAAGCATAGAATACATACAGCAGTGATTCATGGAATACGCACAACAGTGATGCGTGGAGTAATACAGCAGTAATGCGTGGAGTAATACAGCAGTGATGCGTGGAGTACGTACAGCAGTGATACATGGTGTATGCACAGCAGTAATGCGTGGAGTACGCACATCAGTGATGTGTGGAGTATGCACAGCAGTGATGCATGGAGTACGCACAGCAGCGACGTGTGGAGTACGCACAGCAGTGATGCTTGGAGCACGCACACCAGTGATGCGTGGATCACGCACAGCAGTGGTGCATGGAGTACGCACAGCAGTGATGCGCGGAGCATGCACAGCAGTGATGCAGGGAGCACGCACAGCAGTGATGCGTGGAGCATGCACAGCAGCGAGCGTGGAGCACGCACAGCAGTGAAGCTTGGAGTACATACAGCAGTGAAGCATGAAATACAGCAGTGATGTGTGGAGCACGCACAACATTGATGCGTGGATTAATCAGCAGTGATGCGTGGAGTACGCACAGCAGAGATTTGTGGAGTATATACAACAGTGAAGCGTGGAATAGATACAGCAGTGATGCATGGAGTATGCACAACAGTGATGCGTGGAGTAAAACAGCAGTAATACATGGAGTAATACAGCAGTGATGCATGGAGTAATACAGCAGTGATGCATGGAGTACGCACAGCAGTGATACGTGGCGTACGCACAGCAGTAATGCTTGGAGTACGCGCAGCAGTGATGCATGGAGAATGCACAGCAGTGATGCGTGGAGTACGCACAGCAGAGATTTGTGGAGTACATACAGCAGTGATGTATGGAGTACACACAACAGTGATGTCTGGAGTATGCACACCAGTGATGCATGGAGTACGCACAGCACTGATGCATGGAGTACGCACAGCAGGGATGTACGGAGTACAGTACGCACAGCAGGGATGTGTGGAGTACGCACAGCAGTGATGCGTGTAGTACACACACAGCAGTATATGCGTGGAGTACGCACAGCAGTATATGCATGGAGTACGCACAGCAGGGATGCCTGGAGTACACACAGCAGGGATGTATGGAGTACAGTATGCACAGCAGGAATGCATGGAGTGCGCACAGCAGGGATGCATGGACTACATACAGCAGTAATGTGTGGAGTATGCACAGCAGGGATGCTTGGAGTACGCACAGCAGGGATGCGTGGAGTACGCACAGCAGGGATACATGGAGTACAGTACACACAGCAGTGACTCGTAGAGTACATACAGCAGTGATGCATGGAGTACACACAGCAATCATGGGTGAGAGGTGAGAACCTGCCTCCCGTTACCTTTAATGGAGCTGTCTGCCACGGCAGTTCGTGGAAGGGGGACTCGGATCCACTCCCCATGGTAATCAAGGACAACCCTCCAGGGTGAAAAATAATAAGGGAGAGCAGATTTTGGAGTCTGAAGGCACTTGCCCCCCGACCCCATAGGGGACCTGGGGCCCCTTGCACTGCCTCCCATGGGGGCCTAGATGCCCCCCTTATATGTGGGGAGGCTCAGCGGCACCACTGAGTCCCCGATCAAATAGTAACAGCAGCTTAATAAGAATATCTGACTGGGATTATGTGTCTGACCCCAACCGCGTTGCTTTGGCTTTCCTGAATTAGACGCCAAGGGACACGGTTGGGCATGGAGACTAACCAGAGGTTCTATCGGAGGGGTCTAACCATCGGCCCTGTAGGAGGGGACTAACCATGGGCCCTATAGGAGGGTCTACCCATAGGAGGGGCCTAACCATGGGTCCTATAGGAGGGGACTAACCATGGGCCCTATAGGAGGGGTCTACCCATAGGAGGGGACTAACCATGGGCCCTATAGGAGGGGAATAACCATAGGAGGGGACTAACCATGGGCCCTATAGGAGGAGACTAACCAGGGGCCCTATTGGAATAGACTAACCAGGGGCCGTGTAGGAGGGGACTAACCAGAGGCCCAATAGGAGGGGTCTAACCAGGGGCCCTGTAGGGGGGGACTAACCATGGGGCCCTATGTAAATGTAAATGTACTCGGATTTGTATTGCACAGCTTATCACCCATGAGGGTATCCAGGTGCTGTGTTGGCCTGAACAGGGAATCAACCCCTAGTCTCTTCAGATGGAAGGCTGATGCTCTCCCCACTGAGCTATATCCAGGCCATAGGAGGGGACTAACCAGGGGCCCTACAGGAGGGGACTAACTAGGGGCTCTATAGTAGAAGTCTACGAACCAGAGGCCCTGTAGGAGAGGACTAAACATAGGCCTTATAGGAGGGAACTAGCCATAGGCCCTGGGACTAACCACAGTAGGAGACTAACCATGGGCCCTGTAGGGGGTACTAACCAGGGGCCCTGTAGCAGGGGACTAACCACTGGCCCTGTAGGAGGGGACTAACCATGGGCCCTGTAGGGGGAGACTAAGCAGGGGCCCCATAGTAGGGGACTAACCAGGGGCCCTATAGGAGGGGACTAACCAGGGGCCCCATAGAAGGGGATTAACCAAGGGCCCTATAGCAGGGGTCTAACCAGGGGCCCTATAGGAGGGGTCAAACCCTGGGCCAAATAGGAGGCACGTTAATACTGCTCGAGAGGCTCACTGATGTGGTAAGCCAATTTACCACCACGGAAAGCTGAACGCCGGTTTTACGTTGATGGACAGAGAGTTCCATTTTGATAGTTATCTGTACACCTTAAATAAAATATTAGACACACTGTATAGTATAAGCTATGTTTAATTGTATTGATTGAACAGTTTACTGCCATCACTTTATGGCTGGTGTTGTCTCTCTGTGTTAGCCATTGGAGGGGTCTCTCCGCGTGCTGTCACAGATCTTGTTAAGTTCTGATGGCCTCCTCTTTAAGGCTGGTGTTGTCTCTCGTTGTTAGCCATTGGAGGGGTCTCTGCATGCTGTCACAGTAGATGTTCATAAGTTCTGATGGCCTCCTCTTTATGACTGGTGTTGTCTGTTTTAGCCATTGGAGGGGTCTCTCCGCTTGCTGTCACAGTAGATCTTGGTAGGTTCTGATGGCCTCCTCTTTATGTCTGGTGTCCTGTCTCTGTGTTAACCATTGGAGGGGTCTCTGAGTGCTGTCACAGTAGATCTTGGTAAGTTCCGATGGTCTCCTCTTTATGGCTGGTGTCCTGTCTCTGTGTTAACCATTGGAGGGGTCTACGCGTGCTGTCACAGTAGATGTTGATAAGTTCTTATGGCCTCCTCATTATGGCTGGTGTCATCTCTCAGTGTTAGACATTGGAGGGATCTCAGTGTGCTGTCCCAGAAGATCTTGTTAAGTTCTGATGGCCTCCTCTTTATGGCTGGTGTCATCTCCCGTTGTTAGCCATTGGAGGGGTCTCCACATGCGGTCGCAGTAGAGCTTGATAAGTTCTGATGGCCTCCTCTTTATGGCTGGTGTCGTCTCCCGTTGTTAGCCATTGGAGGGGTCTCCACGTGCTGTGGCAGTAGAGCTTGATAAGTTCTGATGGCCTCCTCTTTATGGCTGGTGTCGTCTCTCTGTGTTAGACATTGGAGGGGTCTCTGCGTGCTGTCCCAGTAGATCTTGGTAGGTTCTGATGGCCTCCTCTTTATGGCTGGTGTTGTCTCTCGTTGTTAGCCATTGGAGGGGTCTCTGCGTGCTGTCGTAGTAGATCTTGGTAGGTTCTGATGGCCTCCTGCGTGAATCACGTGTACACTTTCTCTTTTGGACTCCTAAAACCGTCTGGGCTGCAGCCATGGTGGACTGTCACGTGGGCTCCAAGGGGCTTCCAGAACAGGGTCTTAAGGGAATCATTGGCCCCGAATGGAAAAGACAGCCAACGAGGGGTAATATATCTAAAGAAGAATCTTCAGGGCAAAGGCCTTCATCGGATGCACTAACCTATTGCACTATCCATCACAGGACTTTCAGAACAATGCTCTGCTCAGGTCCATCATACAGTGTCTGTGACCTGGAGCTGACCCTGTGACCTTCTGATCTCTACAGGTTCTGCGGTGGCTGCATTAGCCCACTGAGCTATCTGACCAGTCAGGCGACAGTGGTGTTTAACTATACAAAGGCTGCTCACTGTACATGAGACCTCCCACAGTCTGCAGAACACAGTACAGAGACAGGGAACATTCATACAGAACTCACTGCAAACACAGTGCAGAGACAGTGAACATTTATACAGAACTCACTGCAAACACAGTGCAGAGACAGGGAACATTCATACAGAACTCACTGCAAACACAGTGCAGAGACAGTGAAAATTTATACAGAACTCACTGCAAACACAGTGCAGAGACAGGGAACATTCATACAGAACTCACTGCAAACACAGTACAGAGACAGGGAACATTCATACAGAACTCACTGCAAACACAGTACAGAGACAGGGAACATTCATACAGAACTCACTTCAAACACAGTACAGAGACAAGGGACATTCATACAGACTTCACTGCAAACACAGTGCAGAAACAGGCAACATTCACACACTGCAAACACAGTACAGAGACAGGGAACATTCCTACAGAACTCACTGCAAACACAGTGCAGAGACAGTGAACATCTATTCAGAACTCACTGCAAACACAGTGCAGAGACAGGGAACATTCATAAAGAACTCACTGCAAACACAGTACAGAGACAGGGACCATTCATACATAACTCACTGCAAACACAGTACAGAAACAGGGAACATTCATACAGAACTCACTGAAAACGCAGTACGGAGACAGGGAACATTTATACACAACTCACTGTAAACACAATGCAGAGACAGGGGACATTCATACAGAGGTCACTGCAAACACAGTACAGAGACAGGGGACATCTGTACAGAATTCACTGCAAACAGTACAGAGACAGGGAACATTCATACAGAACTCACTGCAAACACAGTACAGAATCAGGAAACATTCAAACATAACTCACTGCAAACACAGTATAGAGACAAGCAACATTTATCCAGAATTCACTGCAAACACAGTACAGACACAGGGAACATTTATACAGAACTCACTGCAAACACAGTACAGAGACAGGGAACATGCCAACATAACTCACTGCAAATACAGTACAGAGACAGGGCACATTCATACAGAACTCACTGCAAACACAGTAAAGAGACAGGGAACATTCATATAGAACTCACTGCAAACACAGTATAGAGACAAGGAACATTTATACAGAACTCACTGCAAACACAGTAAGGAGACAGGGAACATTCATACAGAACTCACTGCACACACAATACAGAGACAGGGAACATTCATAGAGAACTCACTGCAAACAATTCAGAGACAGGGAACATTCATACAGAACTCACTGCAAACACAGTACAGAGACAAGGAACATTTATACAGAACTCACTGCAAACACAGTACAGAGACAGGGAACATTTATACAGAACTCACTGCAAACACAGTGCAGAGACAGTGAACATTTATACAGAACTCACTGCAAACACAGTACAGAGACAGGGAACATTCATTCAGAACTCACTGCAAACACAGTACAGAGACAGGGAACATTCATACAGAACTCTCTTCAAACACAGTACAGAGACAAGGGATATTCATACAGACTTCACTGCAAACACAGTGCAGAGACAGGCAACATTCACACACTGCAAACACAGTACAGACAGGGAACATTCCTACAGAACTCACTGCAAACACAGTACAGAGACAGGGAACATTCATACAGAACTCACTGCAAACACAGTGCAGAGACAGGAACAGTCATACAGAACTCACTGCAAACACAGCACAGAGACAGGGAACATTCATACAGAACTCACTGCAAACACAGCACAGAG
>JAWWMD010000086.1:0-10699 GCA_035044885.1 Pseudobranchus striatus | reverse complement strand
GGCCTCAGGGGGCAGGCTGGTGGCCTCAGGGGGCAGGCTGGTAGCTGGTGGGGGCTGTTGCTCCAAAGGTTGGATGGCCTGATGGTGTCCTAGGGCTCCTCCGCATTCCTCCTTCCGGCATGTGTACAGGCCGTGGGAGTGTGGATGCCGCTTTTGAGCATGCAGTGCTATGCATGCATAGGCGTAGCGTACGAATACGTAGCTCTGCATGAGCATGCGTAGGCATCGCATCCGAATGCGTACCTCTGCATGCACATGCATTTTACGATTCGTAAGAAATGGCTAATGGATCGCGCGGTGCACGACTCGGCTTACGCATGCGTAGAACGTTTCGCCTATGCATGCGTAGAGCTCTGAATGCGTAATACGAATTCGGAGCTTTACAAACCTTAACAAATCGGGGCCTAAGTGTGTGATTCTACCTATTGTACTTACCTGCTTTTTGTCTACCATTAAACAGTCTTGGTACATCTAAAACCTGATGTGTCTCCTGTCTCTAGTGTGTGTACTTACTTGTTGTGTTGGCAGCACAGAGCACTGTGCTGCCCCAGGGGTGTGAGCCTATGCCAACAGCCTAAGCACTGCAGTACTTACCTGAGGAAGTCTTGCTGCCCAATTGCCCACTCTACCAAAGGAGAGGCAGCATTACCTACCTGTGAGTGGTCCCCTAACACCTCTCCGACATCCCCAGGACCCGGGGAGTTAGCTACTCCTGGGAATCCTGTTGATAGGGGCAAACAAAGGCACAGGGACCAGACTGAGCTTGGAGGAGGCACCACGGACAAAGGACAGGATGGCTTCACCTATCAGAGGGGCTGCTGCATGGAGCAAGAGCACCTTGAATTACAAAAGAAAGCCAGGGTGCCTGGAAAGGCCGTAGGCTATGTGTAAGCAGGGCTGAGGGATGTGAGTAGAATCCCTTACAGCACGTGTAATAAAGGGCAAGGGACCTGGCCACATAGCAGGGATCTGTCCAAAATGATGGATACCCCAGAAAGGCTGTACTACCTCTACATGACACAGGGAACCAGTGTGCAGCAGTGCACATGTGGGGAAAAGTTTAGAAGGAAAGGGTAAACGTGATACCACATCTTCTCTGGGCTGTATCCGACCTGTAATACAAGACATGGGGGTAGAACTGCCACCACCTGGACAGCTGGGGCATGTCTTGCAGGGAACACATTGAACATGGGGATCAGGCACTGCTATAGGGAGCAGTACCCAGTGAACATAGGGCACAACACAGGCATCTGTACAAGACTGAGGCTATGTCTTTCCTATCAGAAGAGGGGAGCTGGGGTGGCCCAGTAGCATCACACACAGCACAGGAAGCTGTCCTAGGAAGGGACAAACCCAGTGTTCTGCTTTCTCCTGGCACCAGCCCCCGGCCCCTCCCAACTTCTGTCTATGAAGGAGGACACTGCACAAAGGGGTATGGGTTAAAGCATAAGGAATTCTGACATTTATTGTAAATAGCTGAGCAAAAGCGCATAACAGAATTAAAGGATTTACGCTATCCCTATCAAAGCGCTACGAAGCAATCAGAGTGCTGCAAAGCACGCAAGCTAGTTACTGCACCAATGGTTCCAAACGAAGCATCATCGGACCTATCCCAGCTGCAGAAGTCTCCGCTAAGGACAGCTAGGCACAAGAATCCCACTGGGCAAAGCTCCACGACGAGTCCGTCGGAAAGGGACTTCATGTCAATCTGCTCTCTGGGGGGCCCTCTTATCCCCTGCACGTCCCTCGGACAGCACATGGGTATCTGTCTCAAGATTGGTCACAGGTGACATCCTTTGTGAAACTCGGAAGTGGCCAGCCTCAGAGCTCCCCAAATGACACGCCTTCCCTTCATCTGATTGGATGTGGCAAGTTCGCTGCCCACATGTTACAACCTTGAATAGCTATGACTTCATGTTGTTTTGCCAACGTATTGGCAGATTTACACACTCTGTGGTTAATAAGGTTACTTCCACTGTGCGACATTAATATCATTACAACTTCATAACAATAACGTCTTTACCATGACACTGTGCACTTAAAAGACTCTTACAATATGTTATTCGCTATTAAGGTTCGCTGATTATACTTTAAGACCATGAGCTGACCACGGACCCCATTCCCTCTACACTGGGCTCGCGTAGTCAACAGATACATAGATCAGTTCAGCATGACATCCAGACATAGTTAATGTCAATAAGCGAAGACAAAGCTCTGCCCTATGTCCAGCAAAGAGCTTCATTATTACATTTGAGCAGGCTGTAAGTGGCACAGCCCCCTCTCCCTCGTGGGCTTACATCATGGGCTCATGCAAAGGGCAGGGGAATAATTCTAACTGTGCAGGGACTGTCCTTTTGAGACAACTCTCCTCTGCACTGTTCGGGGCCTAGGTGATGCTAGCAACACATGCCTAGACTCTATTACTGAGCTCATGCGAGGACAGACAAGAAAAGTTATTTTCTGATGAACTAAATGGTGAAAATCCACAATGCAGCCGTCCAGGCCTTGTCCCAAGCACTCACAAAATTTTCGAGTACTACACCCAGGACACATGTTAGGGGGTTACACATGCTGGGAGGCTTCATGTGTGCACCATACAACATGTGTAAAGGCTGCCTGAGAGGGACAGCTGTGGTTGAGATGCAATCTTAGGGAGAGATTCACAAAGGGTACAGGTGCCAGGCTGAGGGGTGCCAGAAGGCCACATCAATGCTGTGGGTATCTAGGGCAGTGGCAGATCCAGTGGGGGGAGGGCAATCCCCCTCCCCCGAGAATCCAGCCACCTGCAAGAAGAAACCAGCAATAAATTCAAGTCTCACTGTGAAATGTGTTTAGAATGGAATGCAAAATGAAGCCTACAGGCAGGAGTGTGCTGTAGCCCGCACGAGCACAGTAAACCCTCTGTAGTTATTTTGGAAGCAGTACTTGTATTGAGTTCCACAGAGTACAGTGCTAGAGTTGCTGCCTTTCCACACCTTCGGCTCGAGCTATCGCATAAGTATTTTTTTGTAATCAATTAATACAAAGACTTCCTAATACTTTATTATACTCTAAGGAAAATATATATTTTTTTTATCCAACCCCCAAAATAATCTGAAAGTGCCCCCGCACCCCCGAGATCAGGTTCTGGATACGCCCCTGACCTGGAGTGGGGGGGGGATCTGCACTGTGTGTTCTCCAAGGTATAGGTCAGCCCAGAAATCTGGGATGAAATGGCAGAGCACAGGCATGATCTGACTGCCAGGAAAAAGGGAGACTTTGCACCTGGAGGCACAAAGGGGTTCAGGTGCCAGGAGGCCACCCTTTTGGTATAGGTTCCTATGACAGAGCTTACTGTGCACACAGGCAGGGGTCAGTTCATGCATGATTCCATAGAGAAATGACAGGACACATAATTGTCCTGGAAGCGAAAATCTGGGGGATAGTGCTTAAGAGGACAAAAAAACACTTCTAGGTACTAGGAAAAGGATGTGATGGGGATTTTCCCGTACACTGTGGGGCAAGTAGGCAGCAGCAGTTACATGCTGAAAAGAATGTGGTTGGGGGTCTTTGTGAATGGGCCCCTGGAAGTTATAAGTCTGATTTCCTCTGGGAGACTGTTCCACTCCTGTGACTAAGTGAGGTGCCGCTGGCATGAGACAGAGAACACTTGGGGGGGGGGGGGCATCAAGAGGGCATTTCCTGTGGAGCAAAGCATCCTGTCCAGGGTTTATATCTGGAACATGTTCTGGAGGAATAAAGGGGCATCCAAGGGGAGTGCTCTGTGTATTATCCTGTTTTCCACTAGGAGCCAGTGACGCTCTCTCAGGGGGAAGTGGAGTGAGCGTTCCTGGGTGCACCTTTAATGATTTTCACAATGCTGCTTGGAACCTCCTGGAGCCAGTTGAGGAGGCCTTTGGTAATACCTAGGTAAAGGCTGGGGCAGTAGTCCAGTTTGGCACCCATGGTGGCCCTTACAACGGTGGCAAGTTCTTAGTCTTCCAGAAGTGGCTTTGGTATTCTCATAAGGAGAAGATAGAATTTATATGACTCACCCTTCCCAGAAATGTTCAGCAGTGCCCTTGGATCCATGGTCTTTACCAAGCTCGATCTCAGGAGAGTGTAAAAACTAGTCGGCAGAATGGAACAGGATGAATACAAGACAGTATTCACAACCTGTTCAGGTGACAGTTTCCAAGGAGAAATTTTGATACCTGGGGATTTGGGTAGAGCTTTATTGAGTGAAATATTGCCCCACTACCTGGTTCATTCCAATGGCAGACATCTAGTTGGAGGAGCCTCCCCTTGTCCCTTATTGGGAGATTCAGTGCAATAAAAATGATGACACTCTCAGAGTTTTTCTATGACTTTCTGTTCTCATTGGATCGGGTGCTGCATACAATTTTTGATAAAAAAAGATCCTTTTTGTGAGCAGAGGAAACTCTCAGGGTGGCAATGCCTACATTAAAGCTTTCTGCGTATGAAGGAGGTTTGGGGCTGTGTAACTTCCTACGATACTACCGAGCAGCCAAGATCCAAACAGTGAAGGACTGGATGGGAGCTCAAGATACTGGAGCCTTTAATTAGAAAGGATTCCTAGGCCCTTCCCTGATTTTGATGAACCGAAATATAAGTCTACATTCCCACCAGAAGGACTGAATTCCACAATAACAACACAGATTGTGTGTAGTCAATCATGGAAAACACTTGGACTAGAAAAAGTGGATCTGCCAGCCTCCCCGCTGAATAATAGCGGCTTTGAGTGCATTTGAAAAGACTGGAGGGCCTTCAGGTTTGGCAGGGAAAAGGAATCACTACTTTGGGCAATTTATTGTCTAAAATCGGTCTCCTTGAATTCCCAGAACTCCAAGCAAAGTTTGGCCTCACTAACTCGGCCTGTTGTTTTGTACCTAAGCATTAAACATGCAATGCAAGCAATGCTACAAGTGTCAAACATGCTCGAGCCACCACACATGGTTGAGCTGCTGGGGGTGCAGGCTTGCCACAGTGACATTTAGGCTGTTGGACTGCACAGACCGCCTGATAAATAAGAGAATGGTAGCAACTAACACCAACCTCCATCTCATACATTTTAAGGTAATATATCGAGTGCATTATTCTCAAGAGGTTACAGAAAATGAAAACAAATAAGCTCTGAGCTCCTTACAAAGGATAATAATGAAAATGTAATAAAACAAGATTTAAAACTGTAAATTAACTCAAATGGTGAATTCAAGAAATAACAGTTCAGATTTCTGATGGACCTGACAAGCGTTGGCAATCTGAATGCACAAAGGACACACTAATGTGTGTTGTATTGTACAACAAAGGACCCGAAGCAAATGGTCCCCTCAAATATCATGTACAACATAATAAATGGTTACAAGCATATCATCCCTAAGCGGGGTAGTCTCCAACTCCAAACAGACAGCACCATCAGCCAGCATCAATAGTTCACCACTTCTTCCGGCGGGCTGGCGGCCAAGATGGCCGCCTCTGAGTGAGCTCCGTGCAGAGCTTGTCTCAGCAGCCTTAGCCCCACGCCCCGCGGCCCGGACCACGACCGCCAACCAGGGGTGCAGAGTCACCCAGTGATGGTGGTGCGATAGGTGCTGCCTGCTCTTTCGAGGACCCCAGAGGGACACGGCAATCTTTGAAGGGGTGCATGGTCCCCTGGCCATTGGCACAACTACCGGAGCACACCGCGGCCCGAGCGCGAGCCTGGAGGAGGCCCCCGTCAACAGTGAGAGGGGAGCACTGCCCCGGCAATGAGACAGCGACGCCTGCAGACCAGATGAAACACCCTCCCATGCAACAGGGAGCCAGGGGTAACGACCCCTGCCACGGCATGTTGGACACCCCGCACCCCCGAGGATGCCACTCCCCCCTTCGATGATTTGTGGCATGCTGAGCGCCCAGAGGGCTGGGTCCACTGAAAGACACTGGGCTTTGTGGGAGGTACCTGTGAGTACTGGGGTGACCCCCCGAGACACTACGAGCCAGTTCACCGCTAGACGCCGCCGCGCAGTGAGGGCACGAGCTGTAGGAGACACCCGCAAAATTTGGAAGCCATTAATGCCCCTGCTCGGGCCTGGACACTTTTGTTTCTTTCTCTTTGCTTGAAGGGACTGCGGAATGAGGACTGGAGGGACTCGTGCCCTCCCCCCGCTAGCTCAAGACCCCCCTGAAAGAGCTGGTGACTGAGGAGGGAGGAGGATGCTCCAGTGGGGCTGATGCATGGGCTCGGGTCCTGGTAGCGGTGGGGGCCCAGTGAACCCCAGTGTCTACATTGCTGCCTCACGAGGTGGGTGAGGGTCACTGGGCAGACTGGTGGGAAGATGGGACACCAGATCGCCCACACACGTGGGCGATGTGAGCAGCTGATACTGGAGACTGTTGGAATTCTCTCCGAGGGGGGGCTGAGAGGCCCCACTGAAGAAAGTGGGGACAGTGGAGTGCTTCCTCGTGGGAAGTGTGCAACAAAGAGCCCTTGCGGCTACGGATGAGAGATTTACATTTGTGGTCACATCTCAAGAGAGAGAGTGGGGGTGGCCATCGATATGCCGACAGGTAGACAACCCAACCCCAGAACACCCTCCCTTCAAGCCATGTGGCCCGCGGGTTGTCGAGTGTCGACGAGCCCTGCTGTAACTCCCGCTATGTCAGCAGCCATCTTGATGGTGGATGATTCTGCCACGGACGACCTGTTGGACAAGTTTGAAGCCCGTACTCGCGGCTTATTGGAATCTTTCGAAGCAGATCTTACAGTGGACTATAAAAAAGAAATGACCACCTTAAAGGACCACCTGGCCTCAGAGCTGACCTCTGTCAGGTCGGAGTTGTCTTCCGTATCGACTCGTCTAGACACGCGAGAGCAGGAGCTGGACACTTTGACTCAAGTAGTCCCGTTATTAGAGTCCCGACTGAGTGAGGTAGAGGTGAAGCTAGCTGAAGCGGACGATCAGATGGAGGACCTTGAGAATAGGCCCCGTCAAGATAATCTGTGGATACGCTATATTTCAGAGGGTATGGAGGGGGAAGATCTGACATCCCTCATGTTAGAACATTTTCACCAGGTAGCACCGTCAGAGGGATCCTGCCTCTTACCAACTGCATTGACCAGGGTACATCGGGTGGGCCCGCTGTTATCTGGGGAGGGTCGGCCTCCGAGAGACGTCCTGGCAAGGTTTGCATCCTCTGGGCTTATAAAACATATTCTAAGAGTGTCTCAACGTCTGGGGGAGATAGACTTTAGGGGAGCAAAGCCCCAGGTATTTGTGGACTTCTCACGTATCACTCTGGCTAAGAGGCGAGACCTGAGACCACTGACAGAATATCTATGTGCCCATGAGCTACGATATCGCTGGCTCTATCCTTTTGGTGTTCTATTCACGAAAGATGGCATCACACACCGACTCATCACCATGATAGAGGCCCAGCGACTCCTCTGGGGATGTGATCCTGGAGCAGTGGCGAGCTCACAGGAGTCGACCTCGACCGGTGGGCCCTTGCTCCCACACCCACAATGCGAAGACTGGCAGTTGGCAAAGCAGAGACGTAGATATAAATGCTGAGGTGGATGGGATGGGGGGCTGCCTTGGGGGCAAAGGGAAAGAAAATACAGGTTGTTGGTGGACTTGGTGCAGAGTGAGGGTTGTGGACATTTGGGAGTACCAGCTTGGGAGTTGTATTATGGCCCGCTGTGGGAGTAAGGGAGAACACTGGAGAGAAGAGGTGGGGTGGTGGAGGGTGAAAGGAAGAGAGTGGAAGGGGGGAGCAGGGGGAGGAGGATTGTGGGAGCCAGAGTAGGGGGAGGCAGAGGAGGATGGAGGGGATAACCTGATGGGTTTATCTGGATGTTGGAGGGAGGGCAGAGTAAGGGAGTTCTACTCTGGGTGGAAGGGGAATCTCGTGGGTGTTGAGATTTATTTTTCTTTTTTTTCGAAGGAGGGATTCCAGGTGTTCGGGAGAAGAGATGAGGCGTAGTTATCTGGGAGGGTGAACAGGGTGACAGAAAGTTGGAGGATGGGTGATAGATGGATGTTAAAGGGGGTTGGTTTGCTTCAGGATCCCCCTAAGGGTGGTTAGAAGGGAAGAGAGGTAAGCGTTGGAGGGAGTATTAGGGGGTCACTGTGGCACGGTTTCCCCTATCTCGAGGGACTGGAAGTGGTCTGATCTCAGGGTGGGGATAATGATGCTGGAGGGATGGGGAGGGGGGACCTGATGAGTTGGAAGTATAATGTTGGCTATCTGGATTTGGGAGTGTTGGAATCTCCGTGAGGGGCCTCCCTTTGGTGATTCCCCCTTCCATGGGCAGGGGGTGCCTCTTCGCCGAGACTGGGGTCCCCAGGCATGTTTCCCTTTGATAGAACAGGCTTCTGTTTATAATTGGTCAAGGATTTCTGGTTCTATGCTTCATAATGTTTTGAAAATGCGGCTTGGGGTGCGGGGGGGGGGGGTTGGCCGGAGGGGGGGGCTCTGGTCAAAGTTATCTACTGCTGGGGTGACTCACCGACTAGGGGCCTTGCCCTTCGGGCCTTTCTCCCCGGAGGCCTTAGGCTTCAATGGACCCCCTCCTGTGAGGTGGTTCTTCCCCCGGAAGCCACATTTTACCGCCAGGATAGGTATGTTTCTAGGATTGTTGTCTTTCTTTTCTTTCTCTCTTTCTCACAACCTTTTTCTAATCTCTGGTTCATGGGGAGTAGATGTGTGGGTGACCAGAGTAGGGAGATTGTAATGAGTGACTGTGAGAGGCGAAGGTATGGATGGCTGGAGAAGGTGAGTTGGTTCGTACTTAAGTGGATGACTGTGGGTACGACTGCTGGATTTGGTGGTGAGTGGATGCATGAGTGGTTTTGTGAGTGGGTGGGGTAGACACATATTGGTCGGAGAGCTGGGTGCATCGAAGAACGGTCTCAGTGCGATGTTACAACCGCATGCTATGGCGGCTATCAAGATTGCTACACTAAGGGCCAGATTGTTTAGCGTGAGTAACTTTACTCATGCATGCTCTGAATGAGTAGTGCTATGCACGAGGGTGCCGCGTGGCCTCCACATGAGTAAGGGAAGCCATGCTCTGCACTATTCCCATAACATTTTGGCCTGACTTGTAGCGGGGCCACAGATCCGGAGGGCTAAAGCGCTAAAGAATCATGAGTAAAACGCTAAAAAATCTAGCCCTAAATGTTAGGGGCCTCAACACCCCCCAGAAATGAACATCCTTGTTCCGTCTTGTGGCCCAAGAACACTGGGAACTGGTTTTCTTGCAAGAAACACATCTTCTGCAGAAAGACCAACGACGCATGGCCAACTACTGTTATCCACTACAGATCTTTGCCTCCTCCTCTTCTAAAAAGGTGGGTGTGGCTGTGTTACTTTCTAATAGGCTCCCCTTTATGGTGGTGGACCAGTTGAGAGATAAGGCGGGATGCTTCGTGTTTGTTAATGTCCACCTGGGTGAGACCCCCCTACATGGTTGCTTTGATATATAGGCCTAATCGGACTCAGTCTGAGTTTCTCAGAGAGGTTATAGAGCGCTTTATTCACTTTGCGGAGGGGGAGGTTATATTGGCGGGCGACATGAACATGGTGTGGTCGCGTCTCATGAACCACTATGCTGGACCCGATGGGACTTCGGCGGTGTTCTCATCAGAGTTGATAACCGGTCTTAGAGAGATCAGACTGGTCGATGGTTGGCGGCACTTACATCCCTCGGGATGGGACTACACATTCTTTTTGGCTGTCCATCAGAGCTACACTCGACTGGATTATCTCTTCTTAGCACAACCACTGTTGCAGGGATTATCTCAAGTGGATATTGGAGCTATGAGTTTTTCAGATCATGCTCCAGTTCAGGCGTCCCTTACCTTGGATTTTAGTTTTCAGAGAACCCCCAATGGAAGCTCAATGCCTCCCTCCTCCGTGAGGAAGCTGATCTAACAGACTTGAGGGCATTCATCGTGGATTTCTTCACATTGAACGGGGTGGAGGTCTCTCCACAGACAACCTGGGAGGCCTTCAAGGTGTATATGAGGGGGAATTTCTTGTCCCTGGGGGCCCGCTAAAAATCGGGACCGTCGCTCCTGGCGATGCACAAAGAGAAAGGCTCCGGTAGGCTTCTCCGAGAACTCAATCAAGTTTAGAGCTGGAGAAAGTGGAATTTGCACTACTCCACCTCAAGCGCCTTTTTTATGAAAAAGGCAATAGGGCAGACCACCTCCTAGCATGGCAGTTGAAGACACTCTGGGTTAGGTCGACCATTCAGGTAGTGCAGAGAAAGGACAGGACTCGGGCAACCACACAGAAAGAAATCCTTGAGGAGTTTAGGTCTTTCTGTGAGCAACTCTATGCCTCGGATGGCCCGGTGGGGACACAACTTGTGAAATACCTAGAGGGATCTTACTGCCCGCACTGACCACAAAGGAGCGAACATGGCTGGAGGGAGACATCCCACAGAGGAGGTGCTGGAGGCAATCAGGTTGCTGAAGGTGGGGAAGGCCCCTGGCCCGGACGGCTTCATTGCAGTTTTATAAGACCTTCACTCAGGAATTGGCCATACCGCTGACGGCCTTGTTCAATGTGGTAATGAGATCGGGCATGCTTCCTCCTACTTTGGAGGAGGCTTCCATATCGGTGATTCCGAAGGAAGGGAGGGACAAATTAAAATGCTCCTCCTATCGCCCGATCTCCCTTCTAAACCTCGACTTGAAGCTTTATACAG
>JAWWMD010000085.1:0-10844 GCA_035044885.1 Pseudobranchus striatus | reverse complement strand
TGAGGAGGATGCATGTAGCATAATTTTAAGTTAACCAGATGAGTCTCCGGGGGCTCCTGTCAACAGTCTTTCAAGGCAGACAGTGCTAAAAAGGTTTTGTGTCCACTAAAAAACAGCCTGTGACAGTCCTAGGAGGGTGCTTGGGGTTATTCATTATGGACAGCTTCTTGTATGTCCTGGGAACCTATAAGGACTTCTCCCATGAACCTACCAAACTTTCAGCATGGGCTGAATCATAAGCTGCCCCCGTGATGGTTTGGGCGGGCTCTGATGTAAAACACCCTTCTGCAAGGAGAATCTGCTCTTTTCTCTCAACGTTCCAAGATGGAATTAGGAGTCATTTGTTTTTGAATATGCCTCTGTACACCACCTTAAAACCTCTTTAACTGTTACGTTACCAGAGGTGCCAGCTCCTTAGCAATAATCTATTGTAGTCATCACAGTACACACACCTAAAACATTTATAAATACACCCTTGATGTGTGATTTCTAAGGGTGAAGTGGGTACAATAGATATCAGTAACCCTGAGGTGCGAACAGTGTGGAGCGCAGACCCGTTTGTGGTCTCTGTGCATCTTTTCCACTTTAAAAAGAAATTCATTTTTTGATTTTTCTGAGCTGGAAGTAAATAAGACTGTCTCTGCTACAAATACATTGATAAACCCAGGTAGTAGAAAGGGTACCGTGTTAGCCAGATGATAATGTAGGACAGACCCAATCAACAGACCAAAACATACTTAAAAATAAAGGGCACATATGTCTGCTCCTCATCCAGTCTGGTACATCTAATTAGGTGCACAAAATGCACAAACACTAGCATCTACATTGGAGACCACACAGAACCAGAGGAAAAAAAATACATGGAAATTGTTACACCATTAGTCACGAAAGACTCAACAGACCTGTGGGGGAACATTTCTCACATATAGGACACTGCTTGACATATGAAAGCATTGGTCCTGAAAGGAAATTTTAAAACGGATCAAGAGACAGAAGTTGGGGCATTCCAGATGATCATTATTTTGAACCTTACAAAATGGCTTAAATAGAGAAAAGGGTCATGTGCTATTATTAACCCACATCCCTCGAGACCCAGTGACCTTGGTCAGGACAAATTCATAATGGAGTGAGCTTCCTTTTTAATGCCTCCATTCTTCTACTATGGTTAACATTCTGTATCTCAGAACCTAAAAGGAAATCACCCTTTTATACCCAACTCGCACTGATTCACCTTCTCACTCTCGCCTCCTGGTGGAGGACAGATTGTGTCCTCTTTTTACTGTTCACCTTCTAGAATTCTTTTTCCCCTCCTTATACTCCTCACTTTCTTCTATTCTCATCCACTCACCGACTGTGAATGCGGCCAGTCTCCCTCTGTACAATTTGCACTGCATGCAGTTTAATATACATCTTTTCATGTATTCCACAAAGGCATATTCTATGCCACAAAATTGTCTTACATAGTCCAGCTTACAGTGAACTGTAATTCTCTACAATCTTTATAAAATGTAAGTGTCTCATTTAGCGACATGCATGCTTATAGTGCCTTACGTTGTTAAATTGGGAGCTATAAACTTCCAGTACCAGCAAATAAGTGACACTATGCAAAACGCATCTGCTTATCTGAAAATGCACCATTGAAAATACACACTGCACTTCTGTTTAATAAGTGATGCATATTGTCTTTCTCTGTAAGATAAATGTTTTAACCCCCCACCAACTTTACTACACGACAACGTATTTGTACTCTCAGCCTTCCATCTGAAGAGACCAGGGTTCGATTCCCTGTTCAGGCCAACACAGCGCCTGGATACCCTCACGGATGATAAGATGCGCTATACAAATCGGAGTACATTTACATTCTCCGGGGTGCACAGGCTAGCAGAGTGCTTCTGTATAAATATATAAGTATTGATTTATATATCTAGAAGAATGAATAGAGGCCTCAGAAGATTGTCTGAAGGGTCTCTAGTTATGAGATATTATTATAAACTGCCACCAACCGAGCACAGAATATCCACTGCTAGGTATAGAGGTAAGAGATCTTGCAAGAGCCATGTGCTTGGGCAGGAACAATAGAAGCTTGCAGGGAACTCATTCGCCTCGTGGCTGCGGGCATTTTGGGAAACACACACAGTACATCGATGGAGAAGGTCGTTCCATGCGCGTGGTGTCTAACATAGATCGGCCTATGACATGTAATATGTCATAGAATAACTAATTCCCTTAGTATAATCATAACAATAGCTGAAAAAAGAATGGAATATGCTATAAAGGAAAAATTTCTCTCACAGGTCCCAAAGTGAATCAAGTCTTGAAGCAGTTCAACAGAACATTGTCTAATTCTTCCCAGGACAACTGGTTATCCAACCTGCTCCACACTCAGTTTGCGGCCAACTCTCTTCTCCAGTCTTCCCTGGGCACAACCCCATTTTTTGCTATGTATGACTTTCACCCCAGGCAGTTTCCTACTGATCCTGTGGAATCGTACAATCCAGCAGCTGCCTACAGAGCTCAGTACCTTATCGATCTCCGTGCCTCCTTGCGACGTCAAATTCTGAAGGTCCAGATGCAGCAATGTGGGACCGCCAATAAGCATCGCTCCAGGGCTCCTGACTATCTTTTGGGCTTGAGGGTCTGGCTGAGCACTAAGAACATCAAGCTGAAACAGGCTCTTGCAAAGCTGGGTTTTTGATACATTGGGCCTTTCGAGGTTCTCCGCCAGGTGAATGATGCTACCTATACACTTGCTCTACCTCCTTCTCTCCAAATACATCCTACTTTTCATTTTTCCCTCTTGAAGCCCTGTATCTCTGACCCCTTTTTTCATAGCTCTCCAGCCCCACCTCCCATGTTATTAGATGGTGGCCCAGAACATAGGATTCAGGCTGTTCTTGATTCACGTATACGAGGTCAAGGATTGGAGTATCTGATTAACTGGACGGGTTTCAGTCCTGAAGAGCGTTCTTGGGTGCCCCTCTCTGATGTCCATGCTCCTGCGGCAGTCTGGTGCTTCTGTGCTTCCCATCTCTCCCATCCCTCTCCTCCTGTGGGGGGAGGTTCTGGAGGGTGTACTGTGGTGCTGCGACCCCAGCGCCACCCTATCTGACCAACCGAGACCCAAAACAGCCATATGGAGTCCCACAATCTGTCTCACCCTTCCACCTCTGGGGCACCCTCTGCTCAGCCCCCCGACCAGCTCATACCTGGTCAAACTCTCGTGCCCCAGCACAGACCCAGGGTGCACTCTCAGCAGCAGAGCTTGGAGTGCTGCCATGATGCACCTGTCACGCGCTCCCAGCATGTGAGCGGCAGCTCTGCACCTGTTGCGCTTACCATGAGCGCAGATGCACTTGCTACATGGGTCAGGAATAATGTCACTGCACCTGTCGGTGTTGCTCCAGACAGTTGTCACACAATTGTGACACGTTCACAGCACCGAGATCTCCTCAGGGGGAGACCACATCTGTAGGAGTACCTTTTTCAATGTCAACTATTCTCTACCTGCCCTGCCCCTACTTTGGGTGTTTGGTCCTTTCTCTCTGTCTAGCTTTTCTGTCCCTTACCTGTTCAGGGCTTATCCCATCTCATACATCTGGCAGAGAGGTATTTAAACCCGCTGCAGATAGTCAGTCCTCGAGTCTGCAGGGCTTTGTGTCATGCCAGGTTCTGCTGCTGTCTACCTGTGAATAACACGGCCTGCCTTCTGGATTCTGCATTGACTGCCTTGTCTGTCTGCTTGATTCCTGGTATCCTGACCTAGGCCTGTCTCCTGAACTTTGCTTCATTTTTCCCTTTTGTCTGCTTGGTAACTGGTATACTGACCCTAGCCTGCTTCTTGGACTGTGTTTTGCTTTTCCCTCTTGTCTTGGCCCTGCTTACTGGTATACCGACCTTGGCCTGCATTATGGACTGTCTGCAGCTTATCACCTTGTCTCTGTTGGCATGAACCCTGGGGCGCTCAATCTGTTCCAAGCCTGCACCCATGCTGTTGAACTAGTCATTGTGGCCCCAGTCCGGTGTGTTCTTGAGACACATGCTAGTTGCCACTGGTTTAGTCTTTGTATCCCACACCCTACACACAGACACCAGACTAGCTCCTGCTACACGTGTCTACCACCTCAGTGCTGCTCTCTGCTGGTACCAAGCAGACGGCCTCCATCCTGCTGTCGGTCCTACCCCAGCCATGACACCAGTCGACATTTGCAACCGGCCTCCCCTGCACTCCGCATCCAACGTCAAAGTTAATGACAACCAGCGCTTCAACATCAGGATGGGGCAGTGCTCGATTTTCACAAAGCTCCAGGTCTTTGGCCCTTTCATATGACAGGTCTCCACATACACATGCTAGAGCTTCATGCAGTGTTTTAGGGCTGCAAGCTTTTGAACCCCACCTCCTCTCCCAGTCAGTGTTTATTCAGATAGATAACACCATCACAATGGCGTATATCAAAAAATGTGTGTGGGGGGGCTCCTTTCCTCTATGCCAACTAGTGATGGACATATGGAACTCTGCAATTCCCAGGGGGCTTCACTTAGCTGCAATTCACCTTCCAGTGTGTCTCAACGTGGGAGCAGACCTTTGAGCAGACTCCCTCCCATCCCTCACGAGTGGGAAATCGATTCACCTACTCTTCATACGATCTTTGACCAATAGGGACCCCATCGATCGACTTGTTCACCACTCAAGAGAATTTGGATGTGCCCGAAGTTTTGCTCTCCCTCTCTACAGGAGGAGGGCTCTCTGGGCAATGCTTTCAGTCTTCCCCCACTACCCTTGCAAAGACTGGTTCTTCACAGGCCTCGACAAATGGAAAGCCAACTGATTTTGATAGTTCCCAACTGGCCTTGACAGTTGTGGTTGCAAATTCTTTAATGACAGGCAATGTCTCCATTTATTCACCTCCCTATACACAATATTTTCCTGACCCAGTTTCAGGGTTCCCTTCGACATCCGGCCCCTCACACATTGTACCTCCATGCTTGGATCCTGAGTCCAGGAGGTTTAAGAAACATAAATTATCTAACGATGTCCTCAGTGTCCTCTTAGCTGCTCGCAAACTGCAGACTAGAGCTGCTTATGGGTACCGCTGGAGGGCATTCGAGTCTTGCTGTGCTTCTAAAGACATTGTACCCCTCACATGCCCTCTCCCTAATATTCTCGACTTCATTTTGCATTTAGCCAAGCAAGGTCTCTCTCTATCCTTACGGAGCTAAATTGCAACCATGTCCCTCATTCTTACTTTGATTGATGAGCCATCTTTATGGAAGTCCCCTGTTATCCAACAGCTTTTAATAGGCGTCTCCCTGTGCTTCTCTCCCAATCCCATTTCCCACCCTACCTGGTATCTGAACCTAGTGCTTCGTTTCCTGATGGGTCCTCTCTTTGAGCTGTTGCACACTACTTCTTTGTTACACCTATCCATCAAAACAGTCTTTTTGATTGCTCTAACTTCAGCCAGAAGGGTGGGTGAACTCCAGGTCTTATCTGTTAACTTTCCCTACCTTAAATCTCTTTAAGGACAAGGCTATCTTGTGAACACGCCCTAGTTTCCTGCCTAGATGTGTCTCACACTTCCATTTGTCCCAGGAGGTGGTACTCCCTCGATTCTGTCCTCCCCCTCATCCTTCAAAGAAAGAAGAGAGACTGCATTGTCTCGACCCCTGTCGAGCCCTCAATTTTTACATATCCAGAACAGCACCATTTCGAAAGAATGTCAACTCTTTGTTCACTTTGAATGTAGACTGAAGGGCAGGGCCCTTTCTAAGAGATCCATTGCCCAATGGGTCTTCCATTGCATCACCACTGTCTATTCTTCAGTGGGAAAGGAACCTCCAGAAGGACTACGAGCTCACTCTGAGATACCTCGAGGACCTTAGCCTTTTTAGCAGGAGTTTCCATCAAGAAAATTTGTTGCGCGGCCACCTGGTCGTCATGTCACACCTTCAACAGACATGATAGCATCGATGTCATGTCTAACCAAGACTCTGCCTTTGCCAGATTGAACTTGCATTCCTCTGTGTAACTAGGTTTTCACTACATTGCTCTGATTTGTTTCTATGTTCAGTATGGTCATGACTTGACCTGTTCTGATCATGCTCTTTATTATATAAATGGTATTTATTGATTATTGTGCATCATTCCCTTCTCCAAACTGTAGCTATGGGATTTTGCACTAGTAATGACTCTGCTGCTGCCTCAAGTAACAAACTATACGTATGTCTCCAACGGTAAAGGTGGTTCTGTTCTTGTAAGCAGCAGAGCCATTACATCCCTCCCAGCCTCCCCTCAATCATGTACCTCTCAACGTTATGTCAGAAATGAGAGGAAGGAGCTTGGCCTAGGAGGAATTTATACTATACTGGAGGGTCATGGACCAATGACCATTGAGTGAACCTGAGCAGCCTCTTTCATTGGCTGACAAGTGCAGACTCTAGCCCTAGCAACCTTCTTGCTACCCAATGGGAGGGGGAAAGGCACCTTCAGGAGGCCTAAGAGCTCATTCGGTCATATATCCACTGCAGTAGGGGTTAGCTACAGTAAAAGTTTTGCCGGTCCCGATCACAGGCGCCAGAATAATGCACTAGTAATGACTCTGCTGCCTACAAAAACAGATTCAACTTTACCATCAGAAACGTAGGTATAGTTTCTCTAATCTGCTTAATCTACTGATGTCTGACCCTTTGGTTGCTCTGAAAAGTCCTAGGAGACTCTCGAGAGAGTAAAGTGTATCTTTTTTTTCTGCAGTTTGTGCATCAGTGTTGCACTGTTTAGCTTTGTTGTGTGTTTTAGGATGAGAGTGAACTTCTGAAAGAACTCGTGATGTTAACAGAGTCAATCGAATCGAAAAATGGATTATTATTAGAACGTCAGAAGGTGAATGCCAGCAAAGAACTAAATCGACTTAAGTTGGAAATGGAGGTATGGTTCATACAGTATGAAAACAGCACCTTATTATTGTTTTTACTAATAAGCATTATGTGAGTTCTGAGAAAATATTTGAGTTGAAAGATTTATCGTATCAGATCTGACTTACTTCTTAGTATCACCCATTACACGTTATCTGACGTTTTCACCTCAGAGACAAAGATTCAAGTTATTTTGGGCATGCAAAATCATCAAATGCTATGTTTGCTTCTTTCCTGCAGGCGTTTCATTTAATGAGATGCATACCCATAGTGCTTGGCTTGTTTGCTTCAATTGGGAGATCAACATTTCCAGCACCAGAAACTCGGCGGCACAGTGATCTATTTTACAGTTCTGGTGGGTTTAAAAAATGCAAGGAAAAAAAATCTTTCTACCGTGAAATATGATCGAAGAATGGGACAGTTAGTTTGACAAGATACACACATCTCAGCGCTACCTAGTTGATGTCACTGAAATTGTTGAGTTCCCAATACAAGCAACAGTGTAATGCTCTATTGGTATGCGTCTCATTAAATTAAATGCTTACATTTTTTTGCTCCCTTAAGAATCTCAATAGATCCTCAGCTTAATGTCATTATCTTTGCAATGGGCATCGCTAACATGTACCTTATATGCATCTTTTTATGTGAAAATGTTCTATTCTGCTGTTATATTTCATGGATGAAGTTTTCATTCTTCCACTGTGAAAACCACCATGAAATACATGGGTCCGGATTCAGAGGTTGCACATATATGTGCACCGAAATTAACCCAAACATTTTGGTGCACGCGTGTCAACTGTATTCAAGAATGCAGATTTCTGCCAAGAAAAACGGGAAAAAAAATGTCTTGCTGCAATCATAGCTCTTCCATTCCTGTCGCACCGTGCATGGTGTGCCAGGAATGTTAAGAAAAACTATTGATAACTGCAGCACTTTAGTGCCAGGGTATCATGGGGAAATGCGCTATGCCGGCACATTGAGAAAGTCCTCTGGCACACTGCATTTCCTTATTGAATATGGCGGGTGCGGCTCCGCCACTGCACTGTTTGGCAGCAATTTATTGCCACTAAAAGCACCTGCGGATTCTTTCGGAATCCAACCCATGCTGTCTGGTTTCGCGTAGTTCAGAATCGGAAAAGGAACATAGGTTAATATAATAATGTTAGGGGGCAGCATGATTTTTAAAAAAATCTTTTATTAGGATTTTACATATTTTTTCCAGAATGTACAAGACTAAGAACAGAATATCAAAGGGAAAAGAACAGTATAAACATCAGCACTCCTGATAAGCAACATCATCACATAGTAGTACATCAACAAGTGAGGTCTTAACAGCCATCACGTAATGTACAAACTTTCAATATCACATCATATATCTCAGGCACTAAGAGATACACCTATGGTATCAACGCTCAGAAATATGTCAAGATAGAAGAAAGGATAAGCAAGCTATAATACAACTGAAGAAAGAATGCAGTAAGATAAAAATACAGCATCTAGGAAGAAATGAGAAGAGAAATAAGAAAAGAAATGTAGAAAAAGTATGAAGAGTTGGCCAACATGGGATGGGGGGAGCATGAAGCGGAACAACATTGTCCCTGTGCTAAACTAATAAGAGATAATGGTGGATCTAGGGGTAGGAGAGAGACTCAGTACCGTGCTCAGGAATATCCATTCCAGGAGGGTCCTCCAAGAGGCATGGGGCCAGGGCAGTAGAAGAAGGATAAAGCAGCCAAGAAAAATCTACCAGATTGTAGAAAGGTCAGAAGAAACATCAGGAAAGAGAGCAAAGGACGCCTATATATTTTTAACACATGGGGCCTGAACTCAACAGTTCAAGAAGAACAAGCGAAATTTAGTTGGGAATGGGCGACCCATGCCCTCTGCAGTCATGTAGGACACAAATGGCGACCAGATATTAATGTAGCTAACCAACTAATCCACTAGTGCGAAAGTGAGCTTATCCATTACTAGCAGACTCCATGCTTGACACACTCATGTCTCCCACCCTGGAGGGATGGGCCTCTTCCAGTAGGCAGCAATCACCAAGCAGGCAGCCAAAAGTAGCCGCTTGATCAGCTTACTGCTGAATGACGAGTTGGGAAAGCTACTACCAGCAGGTTGACAAAGTAGAGCAACTGAGGGCCTAGGTGATTTTCTTGTTCCCAGGATATCCGAGATTACCCAGGAAATCCTTTGCCCAAGATCTTGTATCAAAGGGCAGGTCCACCACACGTGATAAAAAGATTCCACCGCCCCGCCGTGCCGCCAACATTTCAGCGAGTAGGTACCCCCGACCAGATGCAGTCATTTCGGGGTGAGTTAGCAATGAAAAATCATTTTCATGACCTGCTCATTAAGTTGGAGGCAAAAGGAGATCCGGAAGGCATTTCTAACCAGGGCTTCCTAACGAATTGATTCCTGGGACATAGCCAGATCTCTACACCATGCCTGCCTATGGGGCTAAGTAGTCCCCTTAGGTCTGGGTTCCAGAATGCGATAAATCGCTGAGATGAAGTCTCTGGTAGTTAGAGTAGATTGCAGAAGATGCTCAAATTTTGTCAGCGGCCGCGTCACCCCATCTTTAAGCTCTGTCGAGAGAAGCCAGTGACGGAGTTGTGTATAACGGAAAAGCTCCTCATCTCCAGCCTGTAATTTTGGTGACACACTGCATCTAAAATCTGTCCACGTGAAAGGAGGTCTGAGATCTTCAAACAGGAGGAAGTGTGCCATCGGTGGAACAACCGCTCATTCTGAGTGGGCGGAAAGAGAGAATTGCGATATATGGGCATCAGCGGGGAGGGGTATGTGGTCAATTTGCGATGAAAGGCAACCCTGTTCCAAACATGCAGGACTACTGTCGTTAGTGGATTATGGTAAACAGAAGATGTTTGTTTCGCCTTCAGGAGCCAGGGGACCTCCCAAAGTCGACACCCAGCTATATTTTGTTCCAAAAGCACCCAAGTTTTAAAAATCGGGTTCACCATCCACTCCCAGAAGAGACGTAGTTGACATGCTTGGAAGGCTCGAGAAATATCTGGGGCGTTAAGGCCACCTTTAGTCTTATCAAGCAGCATAATCTTCTGAGCTATGCGGGGTTACCGCCCAGCCCAAATGAAGCGCATAAAGCGCTTCTGTAGTCACTCAAGCACAACATCAGGAACCGTAACCGGGAGGCCCTGGAAGAGATAAAGAAGGCGAGGCAAAACATTTTATTTTCAGTGCATTAAGGCGTCCAAGCCATGAGATATAGAACCGCTCCCAACTGTCCAGATCCTTACAGATATTGTCAGTGAGAGCAGGATAGCTGGCAGCGTAAAGGTCTCTATATTGGGGGGCCAACTGAATCCCAAGATATCGGAGGGACTTAGACTGTATTCGGTAGGCAAAATGAGTGGTCAGCTGGCCCGCCAAGTGTTGCGGGGGGGGGGGGGGTGTAACAAAAGGAGCTCAGATTTATCAAAGTTAACTTTGAATCCAGATGCTGCTGCATAGCAACCAATCTTTTCCTGGACTGCCTGTAGTGAAACAACTGGAGAAGTCAGGGTAAACAAAATATAATCGGCATATAATGAAATCTTCAGATTCAAGGTGGCTGAAGTGCAGCCGATAATCTGTTAATTTTGCCTAATCCGGATAGCAAATGGTTCCATAGTGAAGGCAAAGAGTAACGGAGACAAGGGACATCCCTGTCTAGAGCCATGGAACAGTCGAAAAGGGTCAGAGAGAGAGTCATTCTCTAATACCCTGGCCAAAGGGGCCCGATAGCACGAAAGAAGAGCCGATAATAAGAAGCCCCCGAATCCCATCCTGAGAAGCGTCTGCATCATTGTGAGGGAAATTTCTGGGTCTACCAGGTCCAGAACCCCCTGCACACAATTAATAAGGATCCCAGGGCCTTACACTAACAAATTATCGAAAGCACTGACAAACTC